>VYZQ01006573.1:36692-64999 GCA_013400655.1 Mystacornis crossleyi | reverse complement strand
ACCTGACAAGAAGCACCTGAGATTTTTATCCTTGATGTTTCTGATGCTCAGAATCAGGAATTTGGGAAATTCAGTCACTGTGTGCAGGTTGGCATCACGCAAAGAGTCTTGGAGGGGAGCAAAGGCTTTCACATCACAACAATAACAATGGTAGGTTTGTGTGTGGGATATTATCCCTTAGGCAGCAGTATGAACAGAGAATCTAAGAACTATTTAATTTGGAAAAGATCTTTAAGAACATTGAGTCCAGCCATTAACCAGCACTGCCATTCCACCACTAAGCCATGTCCCTCAGTGCCACATCTTACATGCTTTTTGAATAGCTCCAGGGATGATGACTCAACCATTTCCCTGAGCAGCCTGTTCCAGTGCTTGACGACACTTCTAGTAAAGAAATTTCTCCTAATATCCAATCTAAACCTCCCCTGATGCAACCTGAGGCGGTTTCATCTGGTAATACAAAGTACAGCAGCAGATTAAAAGCTGGAAAGAAAAGATTTTAGGGACTTACACAATAAGTACATTTGTACATTTACAGATTTGTCCTTTGAATAGGAGCTGGTAGGGAAGTATGCTAGATAAGCTATGGAGATGTTTTGCTGGTTATTGCTGCATGTGTAGATTTAAAAAAAATAAAATCCTTGTACCAAACAAAAAGGGCTAATTGCACTTGTAGCCATTTTCATGCTGCTGAAGAAAAGTGAATGAAAGAGACTGATTCCTGTGCCTAGGGCTAAGTAGCACCATTTGGCTCAGGTCTGCAGTGGTTATGGCTGCTCCCCTTTGTAGCAGATTTGTCTTGCAGAGAGTTGTGCAAAAGCAGAGACAGAACGGCAGTTAAACAAATTAGGGGATGAGTGTACACGCACACCACAGCTCTCTTTTATTTGCCAGCACAGTTGGACCTGTAGCTTAGTTTAGGACAGAGTAGCTCTGGCAGGACCATCCTTGTTTCATGCCCTATATGGCTATTGGATTAATTTACTCGAACAATGGGCCTGTGGGTGACCAAAGCATTTCCCATTTCCAAACAGGAATAGAAATTAAAATCCTATGCAAAACAAAGTTTGTCTCCTGCTTATGGGTCATGTGTTGCTCCTGTCCTCCATGTGCCGCTCCCTGGCTCCATTTGAGTGCATCAGGGGAGGGGTTGCTGGAAAAAGAGGGTGCATGTGAGAAAGGACAGAACTGATTGGATTATTAGTCACATGATTTGTATTGCGTATGATTGAAAGAAGCAGGCTGCTCTGCCAAAGCAGAAGGGCTGGGTGTTGAGGGGGAAGGGTTTACTGTAAATGTGCAATGGAATAGCTTCGCCCTTGCCTTCTCCTTATCGAGTGCAAGTCCCAGACTTTGGGGCTAGCAGTTTGCTCCACAAGCCCTTATGTGTGACCCCCCTGGTCCCTGGAGTATCTACAGTACTGACTACTGGGTCAAGCAGCTGGAGAAGGAGAAAGGGAGAGGAAACCTTCCATTTAAGGGATAACAAGTTCACAGTTGCATGTACCGAACACACCAGGATGGACTGTTACTGCAGATCAGATAGCACTTGCCACCAACCAGAGACCTTCTCATGCATCCATGCCCCTTGTTAAAGACATGTAAAAATCCTTCTGTTGGTAAAGATAAGTCCCATTTTAGAAGAGGCACAAGCTAAACCACAATTAACATATTTACGCCCATGGGAGAATTTTTACTAATATTACTATTCTATTGTATATAAGAGACTTTTTTATTGTATATAAAGAGACTTTATTAAAAGGCTTTGCTGTTTTTACACTGCATTAATATCATACAATCATAGAATGGTTGGGGCTGGAAGGGACCTAAAGACATCTCCCTTATATCATGGTGTAGGTGAAGCTGACACTCAAAGAAAGATACTCCTTCCAGTTTACATATGTTTCACAGTTAAGAGCCTTCCCATCTCTTCTTTAAGGAGTGGCCACCTCCTCATGGATATTTAGCTGACATTTGCTGTTGAGAGAGTTCACTCTGCAGCCCCATTTAATACTGCTTATATAAAGGTCCAACACAGTGCTGGCCAAAGAAAGCCTGGAGAGTGATTTGAGAATAAAAATGGAAATCCTTAACCTAAGCTAAAGCAGTAATGTGAAAGTATAGGCAAGATGCTACTGTGGAGTGTGATGTCCTTTCATGGTAGGAGTAGGAGAAGTGATTGTATTATATTTGGTATGGTCTGGGACTTAGGTGAAGAATGGGAACAGCGCAGGATGCAGCTGAGCAATGACGTGTGAAATGAGACACCTGATCTGTTTTGAGCACTGCAAAAGAGGAGCTAGAAACCAAAACACACTGTGTTAGTCCCAGGGAGCTACAGGGGGCTGTGTGAACACCTTGTTACAGGCAAACATGAAATGCCTCATCAGGCAGGTCATGAGTGTGTAGGGGGCATGGCTTGAAGACACCAAACAGGCAGATCCTTTGCCACCAAACCAAGCCTGTCAGCATTTTTAAGAGACAAGAGTGGTGCTGTAATCTCTGGAGACCAAATCCACTGACCTCGAGGGCTTACAGTGCTGACTGCACTGACTGCTGTGAGATGGATCTGGAGGATGCCCACAGCTTTGGGAAGCATGCTCTCCCCATGGTGTGAAATTTTGCTGAGCTTTTTTTTGGAGATACCTGCCTCACTTTGAAAAATCACATTTTTTGGCTTTCATTTGTGATCCTCGGGAAACTGCTGCTGACCTGCTGAAATAATAATAGCAAACATACTAAGACAAGCCTCACACACTGCAGGCATTGATGCGCTGCCCTTATAGCACATCCACTGTAAGGGAACATCCAGAAAAGCCCTTGCTTTTCTGACAAGAGGGACTCTCAGGCAGCAAGGAAAAATAGGCATGAAAAATAAGTGGATGTATTGAGTAGATCATCTTCCTCAAATTTTCCAGCTTTTTAAGTTAAAAACGGATTTGAACCGAAGATAGAAATAATAATGAGAAATGGACACAAATACCTTCCTTTCAGTGAACATCTGTTTGTCTGCTAAAAGCCAGGCCTAGAGGAACTTAAATGCAAAGTCAGTTAAAAAAAAAAGACAAAATTTTCTTGTATCTTTGACTAAGCTAAATAATTCAGAAAGAAAAGTGACGTATCAGCTTTTGTGACTATAAATTGCCCAAAAGACACCTGCCTTGACAGCATGCTCCAAAAAGTGTAGCTCACTCAATACACTCAATAGCTACCCCTTGGTACTTAACAGAGAAATCGGTCTGGGAAATACTGTTTCTCCCCCACTTTCCTTGCAAAGAGTCGTTTCCCTGTTTCAGCCCAAAGAAGGAATTGCTTGATGATGCCTAACTGTAGTACACTTTAAAAAAAATATCTAATAGATTTAAAACTCACTTACTGCTATCTCCTGTGAAGCATGTTTCACAATGGCAGGGGTCTGCTTTTCTCTCTGTGGGTGGACTGCCACACTGTGTATCTATGAAAGATCTTTTGCTACAAGGAAATTTTTTTGCAAATTAAAAACAAAAAATGGTTTGGATGAAGAATGCATGCACCATATTGGTAAGGGGGTACATCCTTCCAGAAGTGAATGCATTTGAACATAGTTACAAGGGCTGCAAAGCATTTTTTTCAAGCTGAATTTTTGCCTGGATTACATTCTGTGCACATATGAAAGAACATTGTAAATCAAAGATTTACACTTGGAAAATGCTTAGATGCAGCTCCAAACAGTAGATAACCTTCCTAGGGGCCCAACAATTTTAGAAAATAAGCCTGCTTAACTTCCTTACATATAGCTCAAATATACATATATCAAAGCTTAATCAATACTTCATTTGGTCACAATTTGGGACTCTCCTCACAGCCAATAAGCAGAAATACCAAACAGTTTTTTCTTTAGAATCTCTCAGATGCTAGTATTTTCTGCAGTTAACTGATGCATAAGGAGGACTGAAACACTGATGTGCCAGTATGTGTTACTTCATCACTGTGGCATTTTTGTTACTCCTGCCTTCAGCTACCCACATTATAATTGTGGCGTGGCTCGTCCCTTGTTATTAAATTGATCATCCTTCTTTGATTTGCAGCAGATATGCACGGTAGGGGTGAATCAGAGAGGCTGGTGAAAATGTAATCACTGACCTTGAGAATACTCAAAATAGTCTCACAAACACTTAATCTCAGAGAACTGACGGCAGTGGCAGCACACATGGCTTCCTGTTTTGCCATTGATGGTTTGGTCTAAAGAAGGGGTTGTAAGTCCCCCACTTAAGGGGGACAATAACCTAAACAGACTGGCTCCTGCTCAGGAAGAAATATTAAGATCCCAACACAGTTAAATGTTATCCTTTGTCTAATTTCACTCTGAGGAATGGATGGACATCTTATTGCTCCAAAGACTAGACCTCCTTGGATTTCAGATGAGGGCAAAGCAAGCCACATATTAATGATTGAAGTAGATGTATGATGTATAGGAATATTATTAATGGTGATAAGATAAAAACTTCTCAAAGTACCAGTAGAGTGAGACTGTTTAAGATTCAGACACCCACATACCTTCAGAAAGAGCTGGATGATGCAGAACTCACAGAGGGCTGGCAATAGCAGATTGTGTAATTGGAGAGGCAAACAACCGCTATGGTCAAGACTCCCATCCTTACGCGTGACACTGGGTACCATTCTGAATGAATGAGGATATTCTGCTTGACTTCCAGTGGCCGTTACGGGTGGACATGGATCTCCCACATTTGGTTGGCCACAGGAGGGTAGATGGTGTTGTTTGACAACCATTGTATCATGCCATAGAGTCACCATCTTGTCTACTCAAAGCTTATAGATATAACACAAGATCTACATGTGACTTCTTTGGTTTTGGAATATCAAGTGGAAGACAGGTGGGATACCTAGCCAGAAGTCATTTCAGCCATAGGCAGGCTGATGAAATGAGCCTTCTGTACAATATTGGCCACTCCAGTGTGGATGTGCCGGACACCACGGGCTGGCTGCTGGAGATGGGACCAGGCATACGTTTGGGCAGGTGAATCTCCTTGGTGCTTTAGGCTGAGCTGAATCACTCCCTAGGCTGCACATATTACATTTCTAAGATGGCCTTGAACTGTTAAGGGCTCAAATCAGTTACCTGAACACAGGCATCTTTTGAGATGCCCTGAGGCCCCCAGGATATAAATGTGGAATTACCAAAGTATTGGATTTTTGTGGCGAGGTTTTGGTAGCAGGGATGGTTTCTGTGGAAACTACCAGAAGCTTCCCACTTGTTCAACAGAGTAAATGCAGATGGCTCCAAGATGGACCTGGCACTGGCCAGCCAAGTCCTTCAGTGATAGATGTAGAGCCCCTGAGATAACAGATTTAAGAAGGAGAAAAGTTACTATGGAGGAGCAATTGCAGCTGGAGAGAGGAGTAAGAATATGTGAGAGGAACAGCCTTCTCTGTTGAGACACCAGGGTCAGTGGAGAAGGAGAGGGAGAATGTTCTCCAGGCACCGGAGTTGAAATTCCCCAGCAGCCTGTGGTGAAGACCATGAGGAGGGCCAGATGTGCCCCTGCAGCCTGTGGAAGTTCACGGGGAAGCAGGGATCCACCTGCAGCCCATGGAGGAGCCCATCCAGATAAAGTTTCCTAGCAGGACCCCACAGGAGACCCATGGTGGAGCAACCTGTTCCTGGAGGATTGCACCCCATGGAAGGGACCCACGTTGGATCAGCTCATGAAGAACTACAGCACATGGGAAGGATTCACATTGGAGAAGTTCTTGGAGGACTGTCTCCCACCGGCAGGACCCCACACTGGATTAGGGAAAGCCTGTGAGGAGTCCTCTCCCTGAGGAGGAAGGAGCAGTAGAGACAATGTGTGAGGAACTGACCACAAACTTTTCATTACCTGGCTGCCCAGGAACAAACTTTAAATTTCATTGCTGCAAGCCTGCTTACCATGGAAATTATCAGCCCTTCAGTTATTGTAGTGCATTGGGTAGTAGCTGTGAAGAAATGCTTAATGCAAAATGGCTACTGGCTATCATCTATGCTTTTATCTCCCAGAGGTGAAATTCACTGCAATATTATTGTCAAGGTATTTTTTTTTTTTCTTTTACTAGAAGGGTCTACTTTTCAAGTCTGGACTGTTGCAGCATACCCTGTCTTGGTTGGCCTAATCTGGTTCAACTCCTCAACCACATTTGAAGAGGTAGACTCTGTGTAACTGTGCATACTTAATGTTTTGGTAATAAACGCCTTGACTTCCCGGTGGTTTTGAGCCAATCTTGGAAACACAGGAGTAAAGCCTTGGTAGAGCAACTGAAAATGGCTCCCAAGTACATTTATGTTAGTACGAAGCAGCACTAAAAGACTAAACGACTTCCCAGTTTACTGTAAATCACATTTCAGTACTGCACACTTCACACAGAACCGAGACCAAGTTTCTGCTCTTCAGTGGAAATTGATTTTGTATACTATAATAGTTGTGTTTATTAAAGAACATCATATAACTGTAGCCCTGAAAAATGTTTATGCATTTGCAGCCAGTGTTGCCTGTACATTTAGTGATGCAGCAGCTTAGTGCAATATATTTTAAATTACTAGTTTATGAAGTTTCATCTCAGTTCAGTTTAATGTGATATAACTCTTAACTGCAAAAGAGTCATTTAGGCAGAAAATCTTACAAAGAATTAACACTACAGTAGTTTTTTAAACCAATCCTATTTCTTTGTGAGCCAGTCTTTGCCTTGTAGAAAATGAGACCAATATTTTCATGAGCTGAAACCAACAAGAAATAAGTATCTGAACTGCGGTGTCATTCAAATGCTTATTGAAATACAGACTTAGCAAGTACAGGAGTAATTCGTATCAATTTACCTACAGAAAGTGATCTAAAGATATGATGATAGCAATTTTGCAACACACTCTTTCCTCACTGAATTTAATGCATAAAAATTTCAACTTTCATATATGTAAAATTCAGCATTGCATTTTCATTTTTTAATAGTAGCACTTTTTATTTCTTCATTTAAGTCCCTGTGGATCTTTCTTTTCAGAGAAGATGTGGCATTTTGGCAGAAGTTTTAAAATAGTAGGAATTTGAAGAGTGAAGGGAAATGCTTCAGCTGCACCTGAACTGAAGAGATAGGATGACTGTATATGAAAAGTCACTGTACATGTGTCCAGAGTGCTGTCAGCTCTAGACTAAGACACAGGATTCGGATTTTTGAGTCATCCTGTGGAGACTGAATGAAATTGGTTCCAAAATGATAACAGTGTATCACAAATAGAAATTAAAACAGGAGTGAGAAGAATGCAATTATCTTTCTGGTCCTTTTTATACTGCATCAGAGGCCACAGACTGGAATTTTCACAGGTGTGCAACTCTTAGGGTTGAGATCCAGTCCCTCCAGATCTCATCTAAACTGTTAAATCTATTTCACTTCTGTGAGTGATCCAGTCACTCTGCTTTGCAGGATTTTCTACCCTAAAAGAGCCAAAATTCATTAGGCAAGTCCCTGTTTGCCCTGTAATTTCCCTGCACACCCACTGTCACTTGTTCACATAGGCTCAGCAGACCCTATGGAAATGCATCTATTTCTTCAGCCACTGCCATCAGGGTTCCCCTCCCAACTAAAAACCAGCTGAAGCCTGTGGCTCATGAACTGCATGGCTGGAGTTGGCAAGGAGCACTCTTCTGTTCTTTCTCTTCTCCCTCAGCTCTGAACTCCTCTTGCCAGACAAGTCCACGTCTCCCGCCCAGGACTGGAAGAGCGAGGCTGTATCCACCTCTTCATTATCCTCCTTCTTAGGAGAGAGGCAACTTCTTTTCTCTTGTGTCTTTGCCCATCCCTTCTTTCACCCATTCAGAAGGCACTTTTGAAGACATGGAGATCATCTACGAAACTGTCATCTTATTGTCTGAATAATGGGAGGTGTTTGTGGCTTCCCAAAATTAAGAGATAGCATTTCCAAGATGTGATTTGCAAACGGCATTCCAAGATGGGTGTTTCACATTTCTTCCCTCTCCTATCACTTTTTATGATTCAGGGTTTGAAATGGGTTCTCCTGATAGATAGTTTGCAAGACTTGGAAGGCTTTGCAGCTCCTGCCACACAGGCACAAGGAAGCATCCAGGTACCACGTGTCACCTCCTAGGTTACAATGGGATTGTCATCTGTGCCCCAAGTGAATAAAACATGAATTTCTAGGCATGCCTTGAATTTACTCCCTGTTACCATGAAAAGTAGGAAGAGTCAAAGTACTTGGAATTCCACTTTTCCTACAAAGTGTTTAGGTTTTGCCCACTTCTTGGAGACACAGTTACAAAAGTGTAAAGAGAAAACAATTAAAGTTTAGGTTTCTAATTTCCCACCTCACACTAGATCCTGCCACACAATAAAAGTGTACTAATTCATAGCTCTTTATGGGAAAAAAAGAATTTGGAACAGGAGATGACTAGAGTGCCCATGACTCAGAATAAGGCATTGGAAAAAAGTGGAGATGAGAGTGACTTGGTACTTGCAGATAAGAGAGAGGAGGATTCAACATCTTCCCAGGCATTCCACAGCACTGCATTTATTACATCAGCAGGTGTATTTTGAACCTGACAACACCCTGTTTCTAATTTCAATACAATCAGTTACTAGCTGTTTCTAAAGTTATTCTGAATGTACAGCAAATGCATGTAAGTAGTGTGATCATGTGAGAAAGAAGGAACAGGTATGGAAGGCTGCATTTTTCCAAGAAAACTGCACTTGCAACATCTCTCAGAAAACTGAGAAAGAGCTTATTTGCCTTGTAGTCTGTGGTGTTCTGGCAGGAATGAAGAAGGTAAATCTAGAATGCTGTTGGACATCTTTTCACTGGAAACAGCTATTGATGAGGAAGTGGAAGTAAAATTTGACAGCTTAGCAGTTTGTGTTTAACAGACAGTATAAAGAAGCAGTACTGTTATATGCACAGTGATGGCAGCAGCAGAGAAAACGCTCACGTCTAAATCAGGTGCTGACTTTTTAAGCAATTTTTCCAAGTCTTAGCAAATAATTTTGTGTCTTGAGATGAAATGCTGAGACTGCAAATCTATTACACAAGGCTATTTTCAACTGGCTGTATGGCTGCATGCATTTGGAAGGATGTCTGTGAACAGAGAAGGGGCATTAAAACACGAGATGGTAGTTTTAGGCACTGAGATCCCTTGTTCCACCACGGATGCTACTGTTATATGGCTTCTAGCTCTTCTCTGAAGATCTTGAAATGATAAAGGGGTTTGCTGCATTGAAGCATGATATCACCTCAGGAAAAGCTGTTAAATGAATCTAAAGCAGTAATAGAGTTATTTTACCTAAAATTAAGTATCCCAGAAGATTCAACCTCTTTGAGGTATAAACAGAAGTACTCAGTCAGAACACTGTTGAGTTTGATTGCACGCACTGACTCCATACCTAGCAAAGAAAATCTCAGCACAGCCTGAAGGAAGATTATAATGACATAGTACTATACATTATATGTATTATCAAAAGTTGAACGTTCAGTAATCACCAGTACAAAGAGGCTGAAAGTCTAATCCTGATCTGCTTACCTGGGGCAAAATTGAAAGTGTGCTTGCTCAGCAACACAGACAAAATGGAGCCACACTTTGAACTCAAGGAACAACGAGTGAGACCTGGATGTCTGCAAGTGTTTGGCTGACCTTTCTGCATGGTTAATATTGCACAGAGGTTGTTAGGCTGTCTGCTAGGAAAAAAAATATACTGGCTCAGAGCAGTTGATGACTGTGTTGTCCTAAGACACGAAAACAAGCTCTCTAAGAAAGAAAACAAAAACAACACAAGGAACTGGAGGCCACATTGCACATTTTCTGTCATTTATACACATTAAAAAAAAATAAAATTTTCAACTGACAGACATGCAGGTAAAGTGACAGCTGAAGTGACAGCTTTGTGCCACCAACTTATGGTCAGATTTTGTCCCACAAAAATGGGCTTCTTGCTTCAGGAGTGCTGTCACTGTAGGGTTCCTGGACAGTTTTTGGATAAGGTAGCAGAAGCTGACTAGTCTTGTCTAGTCTGACTTAGAGTAACACCATGAGGCCGTTTCTTTTCCTTGACTGTTGACAGGCTCTGGAAGAAACAAGTTCCTAGTGAAGGAGCTTCAGTTTAGTGTCTCCGTATTGGTGCTGCCCAAGTACAAATAGGATTGATCTAGGTTTTAGTTAACAATTAACACATGAAAAGAGAATGTACCATGAAGTATTTCAATATACACTCAATGATTTTTTTCCCCTAAATATTAGCAATAGACTTACCATCACTAATACCCGGGTTTAGGTGGCAGTGTTTCTGAGACATGCCTGTACATACCAACATTTAAAATACTTTGTCAGCGAGATCCAGTGAAGACATTATGCTTCCCTTGAAATCAGGTCTGCAGCTGAACGGGAGCCTGGCTCTCCACTCCTTGAACAGGGACAGTTGCAGCAATGCCCCAGTGCACTTAACAACTATTCTCCAGTTTCTGCAAGTAAGCAGGTGATGCCAACATCTTTTTTCTTTTGTTTTACCTGAAGTTGTCATTTACTCAGACCGTAATTGGATTTCAGCACCTTGTCAGACTGTATCCCAAATTCACTCCTGGAAGTCAATGTCCAGCCTTGCTTCCGGGCCTGCCACCTCCTGTTCTTGCCCTACAAACCTCCTCTCTTAGGGAAGGGCTGTCGATGGTCCCCTTGACTGTTCAGACCTCCATTCCCCTAACATGGCAATTAATTAATTGCCAGTAGTGGAAGACTAACTCAAATCCTGTCCCCTACAACTTCCATCTCTTTAAAAACAATCCCCAAAACTGATGTGGATTAGTGCAGAAAAGGTGGAAGTTGGAAGTTCTAGAAACAGGCATGGCAATTGCCCTGCCTGCATTTGGGAGAGGTGAGAGCCCATCCTGTGCACAAAAGGAAAAGTTCATTAGTTCACAACTGGCATTTAAATCCATTGACGCATTATTAGTGATTATCTGTAATTCTCCCCTGAGGGCATTTATTTTCTAAAAATAAAATGAAATTATCTAAATGCCTTCATTCTGTAGTTAAACAACAGCCTTATCGCCTGGGAACATCTGTCTGTGCCTAACAGCTTGTCTAGTAGATGTATTCCAAATCCTGCTAAGAGTTCACACCACTGAATACCAGGTTCTGCAATATGTTGGGCTGTTTCTTGCTCCGCAGTTTTGGTTGAATTGTTCTGTCCAAAGGAGACGCAAAGGGCAGTTTGAGACCTGCCTTTAAAGAGCCGTCTCTGCCTCGTGCCTGCTCAGCTGGTTACGAAATGTAACTCAGTAATCAAACTTTGCTCGATTTGTTTCTTCTCCGTAAAGATCCGTGAGGCATTTCTAACTAGAACTTGTTTTGTGTGGAGCAAGCAACCAAATATACCAACCTCCTACTCCAGGAAAGAACACTGTTGTTACTGGGAGGTGACAGCCCATGAATTCCCGGGGAGCGGGCGGGGAGGAGTGAGCGTCCTTGGACGACGAGTTTCTCTGCAACTGCTGCTACATGAGAGATCGCAGGTGCATGTGTCTCGCTAAAGTAGCACGACGGAAACACTGAGTGAAGGGAAAAGCATTTTTATTTTAAAAGCATTTTTATTTAAAAGCATTTTATTTAAAAGCATTTTTATTTCCTCGCCATTCCCGCCCGGCCCCGCGATCGCTCCCCCCCTCTCGGTCCGGCGCAGGGGCGACTGCCCCACGGACTCCCCGACGACGGCACTGCAGCGGGGGACGGGAGGGGGCTTCGCTCAGCCCCTCAGAGGGGACGAATGCGGCCGTCGAGTCTCTCCGCGGGCTCTTCCAAACGGAGGAAAGGGTGCAGGGCAGCGGCGAGGGTCCCGCTTCCGAGGGGGCACCGGAGTCGCAGCGGGGTACGGGACCCCGGCGGGGCGGGCAAAAGGCTGCGGGACCCCGCCTGCCGCCCGCGACTGGCATCCCCGTCCTCAGGGAGCTGTGGGACGGAGCTCCCTGAAGGGGCGAGAGAGTCCACCGCTCCCCGAGGAGCCCACGCCCCGCTTCCCCCCTCTGCTCCCCGCCCGCCCCGTCTCACGTCCTGGCTCCCGTCCCCGGCGGCAGCTCTCCCCGATGGAACCGGCCGGGAAGGATGCAGGCGGCAGCTCCGAGGTAATTATTAATGGCCGTGCCCACCGGGGCGGGAGGGGGGTGGGGGCGCGAGGTGAGATAAAATGGGGCGGCGGGGAGCCGGGAGCCGCCGTTGCGGAGCCCCGCCGGGAGCATGGCTCTCGCCGCCTTGCTGCTGTCGCTGCTGCTGGGGCGGCCGGGGCTGGGGGCGCCGGGGCAGGGCGCGGGCACCTGGTCTCGCTTTGCCCGGCTGCCCTACCCGCAGGACCAGCTCTTCCTCCACGACACCTTCCCCGACGGCTTCCTCTGGGGTGCGGGCAGCGCCGCCTACCAGACGGAGGGCGGCTGGCGCCAGGGCGGCAAGGGCGCGTCCGTCTGGGACACCTTCGCCCACCGCCCGGCCACGCCGCCGGGGGCCGCCTCGCCGGGGCCCGTGGGCGGCGACGTGGCCAGCGACAGCTACAACAACTTGTTCCGCGACGTCGAGGGGCTGCGGCGCCTGGGGGTCTCGCACTACCGCTTCTCGCTGTCCTGGGCCCGGCTGCTGCCCAACGGGACGGCGCCGCTCAACCCCGCCGGGCTGGCGCACTACGGGCGGCTGCTGGCCCGCCTGCGGGAGCTGGGCGTCGAGCCCGTCGTCACCCTCTACCACTGGGACCTGCCGCAGGCCCTGCAGGACGCCTTCGGCGGCTGGGCCAGCCCCATCCTGCCCCAGCTCTTCCGCGACTACGCCGAGCTGTGCTTCCGCCACTTCGGCGGGCAGGTGCGCTACTGGCTGACCATGGACAACCCCTACGTGGTGGCCTGGCACGGCTATGGCACGGGGCGGCTGCCGCCCGGCGTGCGGGGTGGCCCGCGCCTGGGCTACCTGGCGGCCCACCACCTGCTCCAGGTAAATGGCGGCTGGCGCGGAGCGGCCCCGGCAGCTCCTCGGCCGTGCCGAGGTGCCGGGTGCGCAGGCCACCCTCAGCCCGCCCCGCTGGCACACCTGTCCCCTGGTCGGACACGGGCACGGAAAACAAATCCACGTGCCCGACAGAGTGCGGGCAGCAGGTCTGTGGACAGAGGAGGCAAAACTCAAGGTGTAAGGCAGGAACTTTGCGATTGAGTTGGTTGAGAGTTAAAGAACTCAGCGTTTTGCACAAGTGTCTGGTTCTGCCCGCAGCAGTGCAGTTGCCATTGTGGGAGGGTGAGGGTCTGCAATCCCTGGACTGTGCCAGTCCAGCATTGCCTTTCTAATGTGGAAATGCTTAATATGACTGTACAGGGAATTCGTGTATTTGATAAAAAAGGCTTACTGCGTTAATGGAGATGTTAGAGGTGGCCCAAATGTCATACAGAGACGTTTTCTTGACAAAGTACGACGCTTTTTTGAGTGTGAGCACTTTTTGGTAAAAGAGACCCTTAGTTCCCCAGTTAGTCTTGTAAGTGGCACAAGTAGTTTGCTATACTTAATTTTTATTCTGTGTGTATCTATATGGTGTAATTGTAATATTTGATGGGGGCAACCCCTGTGGATTTTCAGAGAGAATTAAGCAGAAGTGCGTACGAATCCTTCCAGTGACAGGTGAAAGGATTCAGCCAACTGGAATGGGGCGGTCATTTAGGCATGGTCTCTTGTACTTTAATATACATTCGCAAATTCTGCTAATGTCTGTCTGCTTAGCACACACTTACTGGCAGGAGCTGTATCCTAATGAATATTGTGTACTAGACGTGAGCACAAAGAAAACATCCGATACATGCCTTATTTGACTTTTTTCTGCTTTCCAGTATTACTTCTGCGTTCTTTAACGCTACAAATAAGTCAAAGGGAACATATAGATGGTGAAAATGTGGGTAAAATTTCAGGTTAAATTCCTTGTCCTGAAAACTTCAGACTCTTCATTTAGTTTCCGTGGTGTGTACTTGGCCATGTTTCATGCTTGAGTATATCCTGAATCACCACAGTATCAGAGTCCCTCATAATCTCAAGCATGTGATTGTTCTCATAAAAGCTCTGTGAAGGAAGATACTGTTCTGTTTAACGAATGAGAAACTGAGGCACAGTCTTGCCCACACCATGTAAAAAGTGTAATTAACCCGGGGAGGTCTACCGATGCTTGGTTTAGTGACAGAACCTTAGTATTTAGTTTTGTCCCAGTGACCATCAGTCAGGATTTGCATGTTAGTGGACATTTCTTTTTACACACAGTGGAAGGCAGCAAGATACCGGTTTTTCCCCCACAGTTTATGAATGAGGAGCTGAAACACAGATGCAGTTAAGAGCCACTGGTTGTTAGTGCCTTTTTCCTGGTGTGTGATCTTTGTAGCATATTGGTCAGTTACATTATATCTCCAGCTCTTCTACCAGTCATGTCCCCAAATCTCAAATCCCCTGCGGAGAAAATGGGGGACATACATGGTGTGCAGAGGAGCTCACATCCCTGACTTCTCTAGGTAGGAGTCTTAGTAGAGGCAGAGGTAGAGCCTAGCCCTTCAGCACAGAGAAGCGAACAGCTTTAGCACTGAGATCCTCCTTCACCTTTTTACTTCTCTGTAGCATATTGATATTAGACCTTTCAAATTGTGCACGCTGTGAAGTTGGAGGAAGCTACACAATACAGCTTCTTCACAGCCTGATATCCATGGAGAAAGTGTGTGCAATTGTGTAAGGAAAGGTTAATATTCTGCCATATATGGTAAAGAGTGAATTACATTTCACGTGTAAATTAAATTGTCTTACAGAGTTCCTGAGTGATTGACTTTGTAGCTTGAATGTTCTTGAGTGTATGTCTGTGGGTTGTGAAATTTTGTAGGTGAGTTTGTTCATTTTTTGGGAGTGTGCACAGCCTTGGTTTGTATCAGAAGGGTGCACAGTGGTCCTGCTTTATCACATAAGCTGCAGGATGTGTACAGCACTGGACAGTGGTGCTGGGAGATACAGTCCTCATAGGCCCACTGGAAAAGATGTGGCTGAATCTTCTCACGCAACGAAAACCCCCTTTCAGTTGTCTAACCTTCTGCTGCATATGTTATAAGGTCTGGTCCCTGGCTTCTTCTTAATCCTTTTTCCCTTCTCTTTGTCATTCTTGTATTTCATTTTTTTTCTAGAGAAATTGAGTTTGCAGAACACATTTGGGGTTTTTTTAGAGTTAGAATTTGTTATCATAATTGTTTGGTTCTTAGCAAATGAGCAGACTAGCTCTTAATATGCATGATTTCTGACTTTTTCCCCCCTTATTTACAATATGCAGTTTTAAGTGTCTTCTCTCTGCATTTATTCAAAGCAAAGGCTTGCATAAGTGGAAAGCTAAAGCTAATGAAAACTGATGCCTCCTAATTTCTTTTACTGGATGCTAATTATGTTTAACAAAATAATTTCCTTTAAGTTCTTTAAAATTCAACAGATATAAATATGGATTTTGGGCTTTGTTTTTCTAAGCGACTTACTCTTCTTATCTGAAGAAGTAATCAAATAACAGTTTGATTCAATTTAGGTTGTTCAGTTCAGAGCTGGTGAAAACAGGGCAATGAAGTTTGATTTAAGTAATGATGTTTGAATTCAGCCTGAATGGATTTCATCATATTGGACTGAATTTTTTAATTACCTCTCATTTTTCTGAACTTCCTTAAGTGGGTCATAACAGATGCTAAATTGACAGAGACACTTTTTTTATAGGCAGAACCAAATAAAAATAGTGCAAAAAACTTGTAAGAAAAAATGATATTATTACTGCATCCTTCGTGTGTACTTGAGGGATGTTGATCAGTATTCAGTGACAATTTCACCCTTTTATAGTATTTCCACTGACACTTGCCGCTTTTGATATGTCTAAGCCCTTCAAATGTGGCAAGAAATGGAGGAAGCTGTTCATGTTTATTCACAAAATAAATGGAATGGATGAAGTATGTTTCATAAAAGTTGGCATTCTCTCAAGTCAACAGCCAATAAATGTAATGCCAGCAATCTGTCGTGTATATGATGCATCTCTTTCTCCAGATAGGAGTTGAGAGAGGTCAGTGTATTATGTTCTGGTTTTTGCAAATGCGTTTTTTCCTTAATGGTTCACAGTATGTTGTCTGAGTTGAACATACTTGGATTTACTCAATATAAACAGCATTTGCAGAAACTGAAGAACACGTCTTTTCCCTGAAGAAGTGAGTGGAACTGCTGCCTGGAAACCAGTCACATAGCAACAGACTGATTTCTATTCCAAAACTCTTTCCAAAACAGAAGGTAAGTACTCTTTTGTTGACCTTCAGTGCTAAACCTAATAAAGTATCAGTAATTCCAGCATAGGAGAGTCGTTTCTTGGTGCGTATTGTTTCTTTCAAAATTGAGACAGCCCTCAAACTTTCACTCAGTGCAAACGGAATGATTTGGGATTTTCCTGTAAGTAACACAGCTCATCATAGTTGCGAAGGCATATCTAATTTTTAGAAAAAAGGAGGAATACTTGCAAATAATAGCACTTTTTTTTCTATTCTTGCTTTCTTAAGGCATAATTCAAAGAAGTACAAAGAAGAAATTTATTTTTACCTGTGTTTGAATATCAGTTGGGTAGTATATATTTACACTAGTGATTATTCTACTCATTGATTATTTGAATCAGGTTTCTTTCAAATATCATATTTGACAAAGAAGTGCAGTCAAACCAATAGTGCAAGTTCAGGTCTGATGCTGAAGTTTTCTGTGCCAGTAGCTGCCAAAAGTTGCACTATGTTCACAAATTATATTAAAAGCTATAGCAAGTTGTTTTTAAGCTTTATTCATTAAAAGAAAAAAATGCATTGAGTTTCATTTTAAAATGTGATAAACAGAGGAGTTTGGGTTTCAAGAATGCTCATTTTATTAAAATTAGCTGCAAAGGTGGAATACATAACTTTCTCTTTGCCATTCCTACCTGATTCCATACATGTTTGCAAAAGGATTGTTGTTTTCAAATATTTCATTGTAATAAAAAAAACAGTTTGTTACCTTTACAGAGTACTTTCATTTTTGCTTATAGAAATACAGGACTACATGGAGAATGAAGTCTTACCATGGAAGAGTTAAGAATGGACCTCCCTCAAGTGTAGGGGTTCCATAACTTGAAAAGCTTTTTAGACATTATAGGAAATCCTAGCAAAACTCTGCAGGCAGGACCTGGAAGGAACATACGGGAGTGACTGAAGTGGAAGGGAAGCAGAATTTGTGTGTTCCCTGTGTGGAAGAAAACCAGGTCAAGCCTGTAGGTATTTTAAGTCCCACCTCAACTCTTCTGCTGTTCATTATGAGGGTGAGGATTTCTTGACAGTCTGTTCATGATGAGGTTTTTAGTGCTTGGTAGTTGTGGCTGTATAGCTGTGAATCTTGGTAAATTCTATTGGCAGCCCCAAATCTGTGTTTTCATGTTTCGTTTTAAGTGCCACCTGCCTGATTTATAACTGTTGTAGCTGTTGCTGGAGGTACCTAGGTGATATTTCTGGTTGCTATCCAAGGTACTCTAGTATTCTTCCTTTTTAAATATCAATTTTTCATGTTGAGCAGGGCTCTACTCAGTGCTGGGAAGATAATGACTGCTGGTTAACAACAGTTTGCTACAGATAGGGCCATTTAGATTGGCAACATATAATTCACATGTGGTAAAATCTCACTGGGTACATGAGTGTAAAGCTCCTTGATACTGTTTCATTTTGCATTAATAAAGCCTCATAAAGTGTGAGATATTCTTTGTTCCCCCATTCAACCTCTTTCCTCAAGCAGGAGAGATCCTGTATTTGTCGTCGTTTTGGGGAATCCAAAATGAAGTGTGTGGTAGAACTCATGTCCCTGTGTATTCCTTAGTATTACACAATTTTCTGGTTTCCATTTCACCTTGTGTGTATGGATGATTTCCAGTATGTAAAGGTAGTAGATGGACATACATATATGGAAAATAAAGCTAGTGAAACATATGTTGTAGTTCAAGATAGTTCACCATTTTTTAGTGCCTGGATTTCCCTTTTGACTGAAAGCTCGGAGCTCTTAGAGCTTTTCCCCTTATAGGTCAGGTAGTAACCTCTGTTCCACAACCATCAGCAGGTTGGAAGTGCAGAGACTGTCCTTTCTTTTGAAAATGTTGTCTTCTGTAAAGAAATGCTCTATCATATAAGAGAAAGTTGTTCCCCTCATCATGTACCCATCTTCTAGAAGGTCAAATTCTCTTGCTTTGGTTGAAACTGGGTTTACCTTAGGTTTGTTCCTCACATTTATTAAGTCTTTCTTAACAGCATCGTCTTCCCAGTGTACTCTGGGGAGCAAAACATTTTTCCCCCCATCTTTAATTATTTCTTCAGCTAGTTAGAAGCAGTGAATATGTCAATACAGCTGATGGCAATGTTGGCAAACAGTGACCATTAGGACAGGATGTAGGCATTTAGAGGCATTTTGTTTTAATTATTTTGGTTACTGTGATGCACATCCTTCTTACTTCTGGAGAAACAGGAAAGAACAGATGTGTATGTAGATACATCTGTAGTTTGCGTAGCTGCAGTTTAAGCATCTTGTGGCTTTCAGTTAGTAATTGGCAGAGTTCAAAGGCAGTTTGATAATCCTTGCAACTGAGTGTGTGATTTGTGTATTTGGTTGTTGCTGATGAGCAGATAAACTGCTGAACTTAATCTAAAGGTGCAAGCCTAATGCTGACAAAGTTTTAAAAAAGCCAAGAGGCCAGCAAAGGAGTCTGCTTCTACAGACTTGTAGGTTAAGAAAGGTATGCAAGAGAATTTCTTCTGTTTTTTTTTCCCCCAAAATGGTAAAAATAAAGAAGAGAAAGTTATGAAGACACACTTCTGAACAAGTAGAGGAGGTGACCTCTGTGTACAATGATGAGGCCGGGCTGAGCAACCTGGTGTAGTGGAAGGTGTCCCTCCTGCCCATGGCAGTGGGGTTGCAACTAGATGACTTTTAAGGTTCCTTCTAACCTAAGATATTCTGTGATTCTATGACAGGTTTTAGCAGTTATAGGATGTGTGTTACCAGTTTTAAGTATTAAATAAAACTTACTCATGCTTGAATATTTGTCTGCCAAAGCATATAGAAAAATATCACAGTCAAAACTGTGAATGTTGATTTTAGATTGAATCAGAAGAATGGAACAGAAGAATATTGTTGTAGACAACATCTCAGGATCCTTAGGAAATTACTGAAATGAAGATTGGACAGATCTCTGAAGGAGAAAGTGGCTCATTGAATATGACCATGAAAGAAGAGACTGGCTTCTGGAGAACAGCTGAATTACTTCACATGAGAGAAAATGTGTCAGCAGAAAGAGAAGGTGAGTTGTCAAGAAGGAAGAATAACTAAGTACAAAAGGAGAAAGTGATACTGGCAAATGCAAGGGACTGGAGCCTTTGATAAAATGAGATGAGTAGAAGATGAGCAATACCAAGGACGGGAAGGAATTAGACTCACACTGATGCTCTCTGTAAATACTCCTGGACATAAATATCAACGACAGGAAGAAAATTCAGAGTTAAAAGACCCAGTGCATACACACACAAAAGGATATCAGTGCAGTTAGGTTGACTCTTAGAAGTCATGGATAGCTTTGGAAGAAAGAGCTGCTGGAGTGGCCTTTCAGTGTTAATGGTAGGAACAAAAATCTTTTAAGACAGCTAGAGCAGTTTGGGAAAATAGACAATGTATTTGGTGGCAGAGGAGGTGACAGTACCAGTAAATGTGAAATCTTCCTCTTTGCTTGCAAATTCATAACAGAATGATATAAGGCATGGTCTAAATCTGAGAACATCATTCAATGAAGAAAACAAAATACAGTCTATATTAAACAGTGAACAGTTTGTTTAGTCTATCAGTGATGGCAACTTTCAGCTTGCTGTAGCTTCAGCTCTAATCTGAGAGTACTAAACACTCATAAGAATCCTGGCCTGTTAAGTTTGTGGTGTGTCTCCCTGGAGATTTGTCAGGGAGGGTCCTTTGAGATGCACAGAGTAAGAAAAAGCATTTTAAGGTTATCTGTATTTGGTCACATTGAAGCCCATTGGTTTTGCTTCATCTCTATGCATGTTTAATTTGAGAAGAGGTAGACTTCTGTATTATGAAGAACGGCAAAAGTTTAAAGCTTAGTTTTGTTTTGATTCTGAAAAACCCCCAACCCATATTCTAAATTCTCCCAGTTACTGAAATCTTCACAGATGCTGCTTACAACAGTCGGTATCAGAACTGAGGGCCTGGGCTCACAGGTGGTTCCAGTGCCACCCAACAGCTGGATCTCTGACATCTGCATGATGGAAGGCCCAGGGGCTTTTGCACATCTCAGGATCTGGCCAGCCTGGGGGCTTAAAGGCTGGAGAGTACTGCAAGACACCCTGCATCACATTCTTCAGCAGTGGGGGGAGCTGACAGGGGCCATGCACATTGCCAGGGGACTGTCACTTCAGTCTGCACGTGATCATTTTGGTATTTGCACATTAGCTCACATGCTGACAGCTGAGATTTGGTTTTTGTTTTTAGTCAGACCTCTAAAGACAGCTGAATGGTTCAAAATTGGCTGGGAGAGACTGTCCTATGGAAACGCCATGTAATTTTGTGAATCCAAAAGTCAACCCAGGAATCCTTTTGTAGGTTTATCGGTTTAATGCTCTCACTAAGGGCTAGAATGTCGCTGTTGAGTTCAGGGACGGCGATGTAGCAACACAATTTCAGGCAGGCAAAAATGGAGGTACTTGATTGAGAAAATGAGCCTCTCGTATAGGCTAGCTAACACAAGTAGAAGAGGTCATTAGACGGATGCCTCTCATAACCATTGGTCAGTTAATTAGATGTAACAACACCTGCAGAAGATAGTTTACAAAACCAAACAACACCTGCAAAAGATAGTTTACAAAACACACAAAATCGTTTACATACTTCTCTTGGTTCCCAGCTCTGTGCTGTGAGAAAGAAAGGCTTTTCTCACAAACTTGCTAGAAGCTGGAGTTGTCTCTCTGATTGAGCTTTTAGCATCCACACTAGAAAATGTTGGTACCACTGGGATTATATTTTACAAGATATTTGCTTTACAGTTGGGAAGACAGTAGCATCTGTTTTGATCCTGCTCATAGAAAAGACTGCAGATGGTCGGGTGGGGAAAGGGGACAGACTTGTAGCTGCTGGTCACACGTTCTGGTAAGAGTTCACAGTGATTTTCCAGTGCCTTTTCTCAGTCAACTTTTCTTGTTCTCTTGAATATGTAGTAGCTCCACTGGATCAGTTGGTTTTCAGAGCTGAGGGCAAAGTTTACTCAATTTGTTTGTTTAACTCCCAGCATTTTAAGAAATGAAATAATTTTTTTGCTCCAGGCATGGAACTGTTGAACATAGTTACTGGTTAATTATTCTAATTATGGTTCCTTAGATATATATATGGAAATGGTAGAATTATGCAGCATGTCTTTTCTTTGAGAAAGTAAGTTGGGAAAATACTGAATTGTCAGCTCAGTGATGTTTTAAAAATTTATTTTGTTAGTAATAACATATTGCTTAAAAATCAGTTGAACAAATCTGACCTTATGGTTGGAAAGAAACTTCAGCTGACACCTGGCTGTGCAGTGATGGCACACTCTTTGTCATACACTTACTTAATTCCTCATTTCTTTTCCTGTCACAGTACAGCGTTAACTTGGGTACAAATGATGCTTGCAGAGAGAACAACCACCACAGCAGAATGTCCAGCACCAGTTATGTACACCCTCAGGAGGCAAAATCCAGGCCAGAAAGAGTTGTAACAAAACGTGGGGTGATAGGAGGGAGGAGTATTGGGAAAATAGATAATGCTTGAGGATCTGGTGAGATACGGGGGTGACTGGCCAAGAGTGGGAATGCAGGAGGTCGGTTTATGAGGCAATACTACAGTTTCATGTGTATATTTAGCATCAAAAATTAAACTTGGTGTGAAATGAGATGGCCTGGAGTCCTCAAGGATGAGTTGTTCCCTGTTTCATTTTCTTCTATAAATTTCATATTAATTATTTTGAGGAAGCTGACTGGTGATTTAAGGAAATTACAGACCATGCTTCACAAGGGTGGGGCCTAATTCAAAGTCTGTCTTGGCTTATGGTGTTCATTTGCTGTCCCCATGTTGCCACCAGCACTGGGAGTGGGGGTCAGCGTGAGTAGCCTGCTGAAGAAAGGAGGGATGATACATTAGGTTTGGCTTTCTCAAAGGAGCTTAAGGAAAATAAGTGAAGATTGATTTTCCCTTTAGCTTTTTAGAGAATCCTGTGACTTTCAAGCAGTTAAGTAAATGAGCAAATTGAACAGATGTATTCCTCTTACCTTGAGGAAAATGTACATTCCCATATTCAAGCAGCATCTCTACGTATGAGATGTAGGACCTTGGAAATACACTGAAGGAGCTCTTGAACTCAGTTTATTGTCCTACTTCCTTTGCCAGCTATGAATCTGTCTCTTGTTTTTTGAGAAGAGAGTATTGGGGTATATCACGCAGGGCAGGGAACAAAGCTGTGGGAATATGATTCAGCTGCAGTTTTGCATCTTAATTATATGCTTGGTGGGGAAAAAAAACACTCTTTTTCTTCATACCCCCTGTCATATCAGGTAGCTCTTTCTAATCCTCCTAATACCTCCCAAATTCACAAAGTAATATAATGTCATTAGAGCAAGTCCAAAAGATCTAAAACCTTTGAAACTGGAATGTGCTGATTCATTGAAATGAAAATATTTGAGAGACTTCAGTTTTCCAGAAAAACTTGAGAACTAGGGGAAATAAGTATCAATCATTTTGTTTTGCTGTAGAAATCTTGGTTTTCTATTTTAATGTGATACTGGGAAATTTCATTTTGATATAGTGAGTCAGTCAGTCATTTCACACTCTGCCTTCTGTATTTTTTCACTGGATGAGTGCCCACTGCTTCAGATTGGGTCAGTTTACCCTTGTGAAATTGCTGTTTAACCTGCTGCAGTGTGACTGACTTATTGAAGCTGTAGATTGATGCTTTTTATTCTTTGATGAAAGAAATAAAATGGAGCCGTCAGGACAGAATTCTTATACTGTAGAGGTTATTCTGTGTCTCATATATATAGCTGGGCTGCTTGTGTCACTTTTGTGTGAAACTGTAATTATTCAGTCATTTATCCAGCACCTCTTTCCTATTTCTGGTAAAAAGAAAAGTGGTACTTAAAGGAGGCAGTTGCTTAAAAGGGGTAAAAATTCTAATAAAAGCAGCATCAAATTGGCACAGTCATTCTGATTCTGAGTATTAGAAACTGTAAACTGTAGCACAGGGAAGCTCAGAAAGAGCCTTTTTCTGTAGCTCAGCTTAGGTTAATGAATTAGAGACCACTTCAAAATTGGGTGGTAGTGAAATGGTTATAGCAAGAGCATTGTACCAGTAAGCCATGAAAGGTGAGAACCCTAAACCACACCAGTCAGATCTCACTTTATCCAAGCTGGACACTTCTGGAGAGTAATGTTTCCTGTGTTACTGGTAACTTGGAATAGGTTTGTGAAAACCAGAGGGGGTGAGCAGTGGTCTGGATTACATACTGATGCTGGCCTGTGGGAGCTGGTTTTGTGGACTCTTGACTTGTGGTCAGGAAAGAATTTAAATTGTCAAGGAATAGTGATTTTTTTTGTTAGGCCTCTTTCTTTCCCTTTTTCTATGCCATGGCCAGGCTCCCAGGATCACTAAGGTCTTTTACCTAAATAATTTGCCTTCTGTTGCAAGGGTTTAGGATTGTGATGATATCTTTGCTTTTCCTGGTTTATTCCTGTGGCTCACTATGACATCTGGAGCATTTGGCACGTTTTTTTTGTGTTAAATATCTTGGAATTGGCTTTTTGGCTCATAATGCCACAAACGTAGAATAACAAAATCCCAGGATGGTTTGTGTTGGAAGGAAGTGTAAAGATTAGGTAGTTCCAACTTTCCTGCCATGATGTGACATCCTACCCTCAAGGGGGAGGCAACACCCAAGGTTTATAGATGCTCATGGTCAAAAAGGAATGACAAAAGTCAGAGGGTCCACAGACTTATCTTCTAGACTTCTACACAAGGGAAGGGACACCTTCTGCTAGATCAGATTGCTCAAAGCCCTACCCAGCCTGACCTTGATCAAAGGAATGGGAGATCCACAGCTTCTCTGGGCAACCTGTTCCAGTGCCTCACCACCTTCGAATCTCTTCTGAATAGCTAAGTCTTCCCTCTTTCAGGTTAAAGCCATTCCCCCTTGTCTAATCACTACATGTCCTTGTGAAAAGTCCCTCTCCAGCTTTCCTCTAGGCCCCCTTTAAGCACTGGAATGTGCTATGAAGGGAGTCTTCACTTCTCCAGGAGGAGGCATATAATAGACATTACTGTGCAGTGTTTGGGGCTAGAGGCTTGTTACAATATTGCAGGCCACTAAGCTTGGTGATTCCTGTATCTCTTTTCCATTTTTGCCTTGGGACTGTTCACTTTGAGTGAAAGCTCCTGGGGAATATGTTTTTAGGGATGAAGTGAGTATGGAAGACCAAACTACAAAGAGAGTGAGCAATAAGGAAGGGTCAAATATACATTGGAGCAGCATGTTCCCAGTGTGGGAAAGGACCTGGAGGGTCTGGAAAGACTTTGGGGGCACTAGCATTTGTAGACCCAAGATCCCACAGAAATGCCTGAGTGAGCTATTTAAGTGTCTAGGGGCAAAAAATTATACTGGCAGGTATACACAGACAAGGGAGTTAATTGGTATGTGAAATACAGAGAGTAATTTACCAAAATAAACTGTTAACTGTCAGAGGGGGAGGCTTGCTGAGACACAAGCACCGACATTGGACATAAAATAGGAACAGTAGCAATGACAAGCTGCCAAGCAGAGTCAGTTTTTTTGTTACATAATAAAGCAGTTCCAGGTTTTTGAGTGACTGGTGCAAGCAGCTGAAGATTTTTCTCTGAAGCACCTTATCCTGGAACTGCTTCCATGATAACAAGATGGGTTGGACACCCACTGTAGTGTGACTTTTATATTCTATTATTATTCTCCTACAAATGTAAGAATAGTACATTCTCAGTCCCCGCATTATATTTCTGGTAAGATTAATTATCGATCCCACCCCTGAATAATTCACTATTGTTTTGTGCAGTAACTATGCAGAGGAGTTTTGTAAGCACCAGCCCAGAGCATCAGTTTTGTGTCTCAAAATCTTCGAAGGCTAGAATGTGTAGAGAAGACAAATAGGCAGTGGGTGTCATTCTGGAGTGTGGCCAGTGAAACCACTGCAGTTCTGCACTGGTGGAATGACACTGCTGATGTAAACGCTGAAAAAAAACGTGCATTATTGCAACTGGAGCATAGCGTGGTAGTTCGGATACAGCTGAATACCTGTTCTAAGTGAAAAAAGTGTCTTTTGTTTTGTTTACTCTGAAATGGATGGTTTACCTGAAGAGTAGTCTGGGAGATATGCAAATAAATTTTTTATCAGCTTGTCTCATCCAGATTGAGGACCCAGGAGAACATGCAAGGAAAACCAGTCTGCCTAAATGAGGCTGGATACGGCCCATACAGAATGATCTGTTTTGGTGTCAGTTGGCTACCAGCTCTCAAGGCAGGCTTCATGGTTCTCATCAGAGAGCTGAGTGGAGATTAGATCCTGCAGAGTCCCCGCACTCATCGTTGCATATCCTGCACAGCATGGAAATAATTTGTGGGTACAGCTGGGACAGTCTTCAACCTGCAAAGATTATCAATAGCAAGTGGTACTTCCCAAACAGCCAAAAAAACAGTGCTAAAGTACCGGAGTTCACGTCCACACCCAGGTACAGCTGTCAGCAGCAGGACATTTTGCCACTTTGAGTGAGGCTGTAGTACGGAAAATTACTCCTGTCCCACAGTTTAGAAGCGTCATCATTGCGCTGGTCTTCCAGGCAGTGTTTGCATCAGCTCCGAGACACAGTTTGGCATCTGCTTGGCCTTGCAATAGCTGGCTTTCCAGTAACCATTATAAAATGTTGTTTAGCGTAAAGATACTTCTTTTAAAGTGGTTTGGCAGCATTCCCAGTGATCCCAGAGAGAAGAGCAGCTAGGACTTGTTCTCCAGCTCTGAGGCAGCTGTCCACTGGGCTGACCAGGGGTAGAGCTGTATGTACTTTGGCTCTGCACCACAGCTATCAAGTAAAGACACAGACTAAGTTGTCCTTGGCTCCTTGCAATCCTGCGGCGTAGAGCTACATAATGTGAAGCGGTGGGCCAGGAGCTCCAGGGTTATGCAGCGGTGCTGTGTGAGGTCTTGTGATGGCTGAGTGGAGAGGGAGGACTGCAATGCTTGGGCTTTGCTATAAGATACAGTAGAGCCATCTCTCTTGGAGATTGTGGAAGTAAATGCAGGGTAACAGCATTTACCTCCACAAAAAGTAACAGCAATCGCACTCGAGCTAATTTTAGGATGTGTTCACCAGAGAAACCTACATTTGAACTTGCCGTCCGAGGTTCCTTTTCTAGGTAATGGAGAGTAGTGAGCATGGTATCTCTTGTTCTATGACAAAAAATACAATAAGTGTCCCATTTCTGTCCGTGGGGTATAGGTAAACCTGTGGTGACAAACTCAAGCCGACTCAGACTTTTTGTAGACAGGCGATTACCCTTAGTCTAATTAGTGTGGAGAGGTTCCATAGATGATAAGAGGAGGGAAGTACTGAGGGGCTAGTTCAAAAATTGGTTTGAGGTGCTTTGTGTTCCTGTGACCTCTCAGAGGGTGAGCTCTGACATATGGTCTGGATCAAAGGCAAATTTTGTCTGTCTCCCCTGTTCCAGGCATATGGTATCTTCTGCAGGTCTGTGGGGAAGACCTGTATCACATACTCTCCCCTGGTTTTCCTGGGCAGGGAGCTGAGTCTTCTGACCCAGGAAAGCAGGTGATGTTCCCCCCTGCAAGGGTGGTCAGTAGCACCTGCTTGGTCCTGTAAAGCCAGAGCAGGCAAGTAGCCATGGTGTCCCTTGTACAATGTCGTGGATGTTGAGCAGCCCCATCTTGTGACTCTTCATTCCTTTTTCCCAGCCAGCTGCTGCTGACCCACTGTGGCTGCTGGAGTATGTTGAAGGCATTTCATGCTTTTTTCAAAAATATAAAGAGAGCACTCCTTGTAAAATATTGTTTAAAACATAAAAAAAAATGAAACTTAAAAATAACACAGTTTTTTAACCACTAGTTGGAACTGGTATGCAAATGCTGGCATATACTAGTTGCTACAGTATCCTTCTGTCTGGAAACAAAAGATGTCTCTTTCCTTTAGGGGCCCCATTATTTTCTGCAAGGAAGTTATTGAACCCCATGTCAATTTAAGTAATGCAGTGCATATTTACTAGCTATGATAAGCAGAAAATTTAAAAATGCCCATTTAGTCTTAAAAATTAATAAAACCTCATTATTTTAAAACAAAACACAGGTATCTTGCAGTCACCTAAGAAAAAGTAGCACAAGGAAAGACATACAGCCATCAGTGGGGAAAAAGAGAGTTAAAAAAAATTGTACTTCCAAAATGCTTTTTGTCAGATCTATCAAGAAAGATGATCACGTTGAGCACTGGGATTCACAGACAGGAAAGGTTAATGAGGGTGAGGGTTAGATAAATGTTGATGATGACTGCAGGTGCAATGAATACAGAATGCTATGAATTTACAGTATCAAAGTCAAGCCAGGCCCATCTCATAGCTTTCCGTGATGACTGATTGTCCAGAAAAAGAACCTGTGATAAACTTAATCTATCTGTGTTTTCAGTAAGCCCCTTGAAGTGGTGGCACATGGAGAGTTACTGTTTCAGTGAAGAAGGACAAGAATTTTCAGCAGTAGCTAGGAAATTGCTAAAGCAAATATCATAGTGAGTTGCAGTGAAAGCAGAAGCATCAGTCTGAAAGGGCAGTTCACAGCTGGACTTCTTAATGTATTTTTACTCCCATGCCTTGGCACAGGCTAGGATTGGACTACTTAGAGCATGAGCTAAACTTGAGGAAACCATGCCAGTNTATAAAAAGTATACCAGCTATGTCCAGTGGCTCATTTGATAATAAACATCTAACGCATCTAATGTACTTGACTATAAATCATATCCTAATACTCTTGAATTATTATATGTTTCAAAGTATGTACATAAAATCCCTGATGTTTCTTCAGTATTTCTTTCCAACATCTCTGCTTTCTTCCATCTCAGTAGTATGAGGAAAGTGGGTTTTGACTGCTATAGATAGAGCCTTGCCATTTTTCCAGGTA
>VYZQ01006573.1:2280-34795 GCA_013400655.1 Mystacornis crossleyi | reverse complement strand
GCTACTGCTGAAAATTTAAAAATGCCCATTTAGTCTTAAAAATTAATAAAACCTCATTATTTTAAAACAAAACACAGGTATCTTGCAGTCACCTAAGAAAAAGTAGCACAAGGAAAGACATACAGCCATCAGTGGGGAAAAAGAGAGTTAAAAAAAATTGTACTTCCAAAATGCTTTTTGTCAGATCTATCAAGAAAGATGATCACGTTGAGCACTGGGATTCACAGACAGGAAAGGTTAATGAGGGTGAGGGTTAGATAAATGTTGATGATGACTGCAGGTGCAATGAATACAGAATGCTATGAATTTACAGTATCAAAGTCAAGCCAGGCCCATCTCATAGCTTTCCGTGATGACTGATTGTCCAGAAAAAGAACCTGTGATAAACTTAATCTATCTGTGTTTTCAGTAAGCCCCTTGAAGTGGTGGCACATGGAGAGTTACTGTTTCAGTGAAGAAGGACAAGAATTTTCAGCAGTAGCTAGGAAATTGCTAAAGCAAATATCATAGTGAGTTGCAGTGAAAGCAGAAGCATCAGTCTGAAAGGGCAGTTCACAGCTGAACTTCTTAATGTATTTTTACTCCCATGCCTTGGCACAGGCTAGGATTGGACTACTTAGAGCATGAGCTAAACTTGAGGAAACCATGCCAGTGCAAAGGACAATCAAAATAATAAACAGATGGAACAGAAAGACTCAGAATTTTTTTCCGCAAGATGAGAACTTGCTGATCACAGCATGACCATCAGATGTGAATATAATCCAACTGTGACAAAGACACATTTGTTTCTAGTCTGTATCAGGTGATTTTTCCAGCAGAGATGAGGAATTACCTTACCAGAACATGGCTTATTTTCCTGAGCAAGAACACTGGGAGAGGATATACTTCTTATCTATAAAGAGATCAGTGGTAAAAACAAGTGAAGGAAAAAAACTAAGTGCAGGGAAAGTTTTAATGCAAGAACAGAAGTGTTGGACGGAGCATGAATGAATTCAACCTGAAAGTCAGGGGAAAAAGAAAACCATTTATGGAGTGTGATTCTGTCGTCATCTTCCAGAGAGAGTAGTGTGAACAAAATACCTAGCCTATGTTAAAGTAAATCTGGATCAGATTATAAATAGGATTGTGTCATATATTTGCCCATGGAAGCACTGCATTGAATCTGATACCCTTGAGGCTCTTCCTAATTTTATTTTAATAGTTTTTCTAATCCCTGTCAGATAGTGGACACAGGATCATAAATATGGTAATGACTTTCTTTTTCAGTAAGATATTTTTTGTATTTCTGTTAAAATTCCCTTCAAGTCCGAATTTTTCTAACATGGTAATATCACTCATCACTATCTCCTCTTTACTGTATCATTTAACAAAGCATTTGCAGTGTTTTACTCAGAATGTTTCATACTTTTGTGTGGCATCCATTGTTGGGTCCACAATGAAGATACCATCTTGT
Source organism: Mystacornis crossleyi (assembly GCA_013400655.1). Lineage (NCBI taxonomy): Eukaryota > Metazoa > Chordata > Aves > Passeriformes > Timaliidae > Mystacornis > Mystacornis crossleyi. The sequence goes on along the minus strand of VYZQ01006573.1, from coordinate 33,342 downwards.
AGGAACTTAGGAAGATTGACAATTAACAGGACTAACTCCTGGTCTGCAGTAGATCAGGCTTGTAAAAGGCCTCTACTTTCATTCCTGCTTTTCTCCTGCAGCACAGGGAGGGAAAGGAGGGATTGGGGAGGCAGTCCTCCTTCCTTCCTGCCTTTCTTACTCTCTCCCTGCCTTCCTCCCTTTGACTCAGCAAGAAACCACCTGGCTCTTCAAACCCTTCATACCCTAATTCAGGCCAACAATTTGCTTTTCATTAATGTTTGGGCAACTAGTTAATTACTGCATTGCGCCCTGCTCTGCTTTCTCTAGCATCATCGATTGAACCATGATTCCACATAAACTGCATAATCTGTGAGCTTCTTAACATCTAAAGCATCATCCTGATTCAATGCCCGATTTAATGTATTCTGTCTTAGAATGTATCCTGTCTTAGACCCGTTTTTTCAATATCCTTTGTACTACATACTTGTTGAAGGTTGTGTTGCCATACCTGTGGCTACTGAAAATCTTTCTCTGGATAAAATGGCCAGCTCTCGCTGTGCCATATGAGATCTCTCCAAGTCGAATATTATTTTCCTGTTTGATTTTGATAAAAATTGCACATTTCTGTACTGTGGTTCAGAGCCTGAAATAGTTTGGTTGGTTTTGGATAAAGTTAACCTGGAAGCTGCTCTGCAGTAGCACCCCTGGTGTAATCTAGCTGCCTGTCACCTTCTGGTCTGTGGGTTACTGTAGATACTGGGTCCTTAGCTGTGCTGTTTGCTAAAGTAGATGTAGGTCCTGTGTCTGGAAATTTACCGGCTATGTATTATATTAGTGGTACACTTAAGCTCCTTGTCCATCTAACAAGGAATATCTGTAAGTCATCTGGTTGTTTACATGAGCTTGGACTGGTCTAAAAATTAAAAGAGAGTATTTTTTAAAAATTGAGGCACTGGATTTATTTCTTTTCCCGTCCTTCTGCATTTAAGCCTGAGATGTCTCTGTTCCGTCTGTTGTCTGGCAGTGGGGCTGTAACAAACACCTTGTTTACAAAACCCTCGGTGGCTCTGAGAGTGTTTTGATGGATGTCTTCATGGAAATCTGCTGGAAGTTTTTGGTCTACCTGCATAACTCTTTGGTCAGTTTACTTAGAAACAAGGCATGTATACAGATTCTTTCCTTTGAAATGCCTTCCTTTAAAACAGGCAATATTTAGATGACAGGCATCTGTCTCACAGTTAGGCACTGACCTAATTACCACATTGTGAATGGCCTCCTGACAACTGCTGAGATACTGCCCTCATGGAAACGGTGAAGCAGAGAAGTGCTACTTTCTGGCATTTCTATAGCTGGACAGAGGAGGATGAGTGATGATGATGATGAAGGAAGATATATGTGAACTTGCCTTTCTGTTGTTCTAGTTCGGTTTGATATTAAAACTGGGATTTCTTCCAAAATAGGTGTTCTTTAAATAATTGACAATGTTATTCTATTTTGATATAGTATATTTACATACTGGAGTATACTGGCAGAATTTCCAAGGGTATGGTTATACAGAAATAAAAACCAACCTTAGACAAAATACTTAAAAATTGTACCTTGAAGCTCTGAGTTAATTGATGAGTTAAGGTTTTAATGTGTCCTTATATTTTTGTATCTACATTTAAAATAGCTGGGGGGTGAAAAAGTATTTAGTCCTATCTGAAATCAGTAGGAAAGAAAATAGGTAGATGTACATGCATTTAATTTTTTATATTCATAGTCCAGTGATGATTCTCATTCATGTATACAAGTGTCTTGTCATCACTAGCTTTTTACTTTGTTCTAGAGCAATTTGAAGTTTAGTATTGCACTTTGATATAGTAGACAAAAGATAAAATTTGTTGGTTTTTCCTTGTGCCAGTTCCTTCAACTCCGTATTTTTTTTTAACAGTGTCAGTGTTAGCCAAAGGGAAAATAATATTTTGTAGGTTTCTTATGTAAAGAAAGCCCAATATCAAAGAGAGACAACTGCTTTATCTCCAAAAGACAATGTGAACAGTGCACTGTCAGAGAGCAGTGAAACATGTTAAGTTGCACTTTAAAACAAATCATATGCCAGGCCTCCAGGAGTGCTCATTGTGCTGCTAGAGTAAAGTCTAAACTTAACTGTGCTAAGTATGTTTAAAATTTGTCGAGTTGACACAATATTTATGAACGTCTCAGTCTGTTAATGTGATGTTAATTCTGGTTAGAAAGTGTCTAGTACTGTGGTGGTGAGAGCAGAGAAGCTGAAACAAAGATTGCTGAAAGAAGAATCTCTAATTATCGTTTTTGACTGTGTGTATTACCCAGCACACGCCCTTTTCTGTATGGCTTAGACTAAACAATCACCCTAACAATACACCTCCTTTTCTTTCTCTGTTTTCTGTTTTTTTTTTTTTTAATTTCTCTAAGGACTGGATAAAAGCAGCTTTAACTGTTTCACTGTGGGTTTTTTTTTTTGCTTCATTGCAAAGGCTGAGATTGCAGTACATGGATGTAGTAAACCCCCCTATCCTATATTGCTTCATATAAAAATATGGGCTATGCTTTGAAAAAGGAAACAACTGAAGCTGGTATTTTTATATCAATTATTAACATTCAGCTTCTTATCAACAACATTTAAACATAATTTCACTATTATGTCAGCCAGACAAGTTTGAGTCTTTGTATACAAACAGGCAAAACAGCTTAATTTCTACAGCTAATCAACAATATAAAGAATTTTTTAATAAAGTAAGAATTGGATATTTAATTTTAAATACTTTTAGTTTGTTGCAGTTATCTGTTCTACAACAGTCCAGATTTTATTAGAAATAGTTCTTATTCTGTTTGCTGGCTGCAAGAGTAAAGCAGGAAAACTTCTCTATGTACACTTTTGAGTTAACACTCATCTCTGCAGTAAAGCAATTTTATATCTACCATTAAACATGCATTTAGAAACAGACATAAAGGGACTTATTCATACCTCAAGAGTATATTTTCATGGTTTCAGCGTGCTTTGGATGGGGTTCTAAATGTATTTCCTAAATCAAAGGAGGTATAAATTGAATCCAGTTTAATCTGTGACTGCAGTGTAGTCAAAAGCTTGTAGAAAAAAATGGATAAATACACATAAATCATCCTTGCCCCTGAAGAAATGCAATGCTTCAAAGTTTGTTTCCAGTCTAAAATTGGATGCCTCATTTTGTCTTCCATCTCTTGACTCATGTTGTTGCTCTTTAAAAATGTGGTACCCCAAGAGTTTCACTTCCCCCAATGAATCATTTTCCCCCCATCTTTCCCTGCACTGGAATTTCTCTTTCCTCTTCTGAGTTTTGATTTGAACAGCTGCTCTTCATCTTCTTGGTGGCTGCTGAGGAGTGTAGTGATTCCTCAAAATAAGTATGTCTGACTAAAGTCTGCCTCCTCCAGTGACTATATCTCCACTGACAAGATGTGAGTTTGCTGAGTAACCAGCTTGAATTCCTCCTACAGTTTCCCAGATCTTCCTTTCATAGTCTAGCTTAGTGGAAGCAGTAACATTAAGGAAAAATTACAGCTAGTAATAACCACTGTACTAATTAAAACTTGTCAGTTAGCCCTGTGGTTCACTGTGCTGGTGCAAAGATGGACAGAGCGCTGCGGCATCCACACCACTAGTTAGGAGTCATTCAGTTCTGCTTGACTTGTCCATCTGCAGGGTCCTGTGATTCACCTTGTCAGCCTTTCAGGGATTGGTGCTGGTGTAAAACTTCTGGAGTGAAAAAGTCTTACTTAGATCCTCTTGTTTTTCCTGAATCTTTTCATAATTTTGATTCATTCTTACATATTGTTCGGGAGTGTATGTCCTTCTCACAGCCAGAACTTGATGCAATCACAGAGCTGCCTCTTAAGAAGCCACTATGGCTAAAGAAGTTGCACACGAAATAAGCATGTACCGTTTGAGAAGCCTAGAGTATCCTGTCTTGCCTCCAGTTGCCAGTCCAAAAGACCCAGGTTTTCCAGAGGTGATGTGTTGCACAGATGTCTTGATAGTCCAGAACATCCCAAATGGTGCTGGGTGACTCTGTTTAAGCAACTGAATCTTCGGTCACACAAGGACATTAACTCTTCTGACTACTAATGCTATGTGTCAGGATCAGGAGCTGCTTTCTGCTTCATAGGGGTGGGATTCAGTGGCTGGAGGACAGATACCTGCTGCCATTTGTGTTGTGGAATTCCCATGACATTTGCACTGGCTCACAAGTTTGGCAAAGATCTGAGGATGACCCACACCCTTTTGTAGCAGCAGGTGGTTAGGCAGATTCTCTCTGGGATCTGAGTTGACACAAAAGCTACTCCAAAAGTTACTGTATTAAAGTTAATTTACTGTACAGTTTCGGTGAGTTTTGCAATTGAGCATTCCTTGTAAAAGTGTACTATTGAAATCACACACTTCAGTCATTTCTATTACATGTACCCAAAGCCAGAACATTTCAGGCAGGTTACACACAATGAGATAAGCCTGTAATGGTTGCTTTTTATCAAGTATGCATGGAAACACAGCTGTATCTGACATAAACAGTTGCAGAGTGACTAAAGAAAGAAGGAAGAATTGCATATTCACATCTTGTCAAACTGTAATCTAAACAGTTGTCTGAAAATTGAAAACTGGTGCCTTCAATTTATATTGCTTATCCTGATGTGCTGCTTTTTGCGTCCATCTAGAGGGCTGAATGGGACATTCCATTCTATTTCATAACCTGTTGTCATTGATGCATAGTTCTAATCTCAGAATGGCTAAAATTAGTGGCCAAGCTTACAGCAGAGTAAACACAGGTTATCATGTAAGTGACTGAACTAGATTTGGGCATGTACAATCCAAATGTTTGGTTTAAAAAGAATTTTGCAGAAATTGCCTCAGGCATGTCTCCTTCATTCTGCTTTTTGTTTGCCTATATTATAGCACAGAGCTCTGTTCTAATACATTGTTTCCATATATAATGACTAAATTTGTAATTACTATGACAACTATGTTGAGCTGAATGCCTTCATATTGTTCATTGGTGCCCTGCACTGATGGAAACTCTTCCAGTTCCTTTACTGTGGATGTCCAGTGACTGTTTTTTTTTTTCCTCACAGAAGAACTCACAATAGGAAAAGCTATCCACCAGCACATTTATCTGGAAATACCTTCTGAAGCTATTAGGTGTACCTGAGCACTGCAGTACCATTTTGTTGTGAGATTGAGAAAGGATCCTCCACTTCATATTTGCAGCCATGGAGCTGATATCTTTGGGTGCTGAAAAGGGAGAGGATCTAGTTTACCTTCTGGAAACATTTATTGTAATAGTCATTAAATAATTCTGTAGCGGTTGCCTAATGTCTTCTCCCAGAGGGAGCTACCTTGCTCTTGTTCTAGCTTCTTTGAAGTGACTTTTCGTGTGAATAAATTGGATGAGATCCCCATGATATGCTCTGGAGACCAGCTATTCTTGTAGTTCACTCTTCTGCTGAGCCCACACTGTTCATATACTTAAATATTCTGAGCTTGGTAATTGCACCTTTCACCCACTCTGTAATTTCTGAGTCACCGTGTTCAGTCTCCCAGGAGCATCACGTGCTCCTTTTTGTACAGTGAACTGACTGACTTCCTTTGGTTTTGCAGTAACGTAACCTCTGCTGCTTCTGGAGGGGGTTACAAAGTGCAACTGAAGTGGCCATGCTGGAACAGCATCCCCGATGTGGCTACCTATGCCAACCTTTTTGAATGCTGATGAGGTCAGGTTTTGTCCTGATCTCCACACCCATTCCTGCACCTTCTTTAAAAACTTGGTTAAAGGCTTAATCGTATTGCAAACACTGATACAGAATTCTGGGGAAGAATAAAACTTGGAAAAGATTGCAGCTTCTGTGAACTTGTAGAGCAAGGAGCTTCTTATTAATTTTTCTCATTCATCTTTCTAAAATGATTAGTCTATTATATTTTTTTCTCTTTCATGTACCACTTGACCTGTTCATCAGTTCACTTAGAAGTGTGCTCCCGAAATTATGGCTTATATTTGTATAATTCACTCTTTCAGTGGTGTTTGAATCTGACTGTAGGTTAATGCATCATCTGTTCATGAAATTACATGATTTGATCAGCCTCTGATATATTTTTCCATGTTTGGTTGATATGAATATTGCATAAAGCTAGAGCACAGTGAAATCCTGGGGCAGTAGATAACTTTTAAATGGTATTGCTGCCCTGCAAATGTAGGGGAAAATTCTTCCCAGCCTTACCCTCGTAACAAAATCACAAAGACAGGATATGTTAAATCTGTCCTGCCAGACTCTGGCATTTTTTGCTACAACAGGTGTGGTTTATGGTTTAACAGAATTAATTGCTCGAAATCCAACCATTACCCAGTAAACCCTGCTGTCTGCTTTTATGATGGGCCAGATTGGAGCATCAGAAATGCCTCATCTTTGTGAAATTATTTGTTACTCCAATAAGCTTTTTTTCTGTGGTTTGGGGATATTTTTACTGCTTCTGTGGTTGATAGTTTCGACTCAAACACTTCAACATGAATACTCTTGCAGCCTAATTTCTTTCGAGACTCTAATTGGGGAAAGCCTCTACCCATTCATGTGTAGTTGAACTTTTTGGAGCTTTTAGGGCAGCACATTCATATACATCAGGAATAATTTCTGACCGCCAGCCTTTCAGCCTTTCCCAGCTCCACGAATATGGATTTTCCAAATCCAGTATCATCTGATGTTCTTGTAATAATGGCATGACAGTGATTTCTTTCTGCCTGTCTTCTGGGAGCATTAAGTTGCACTCAAAATGTTCCACTACCTCTACAGGAGCAGTTTGGTCAATTTATTTTTAATCTACTGGTGTGCCCAGGATAAGATTCAGGGTTAATTATTAACACCAGAGCATCAGAGCATCTATTCTGGGTTCTTTAAATGCAGGGATGGTGGTAATGAGTAACCTGGTTCTGTATTCTGTAATTTTCCTGCCAAACTGTAGGCTTTCTTCAACATCTTTCCAAGCTGCGTTTTTGGTTTAGCTAGGTAGATTAGGTCCAGCAAGCTGAAATCTTTTTGTCACTTCCTTATCTGTTGGTTACATACATTGAGGATGGACTTTGGTTTTATTTGTGTTTACCTCTATCTCTTGCTAAGAAAATTTTTCTTTCTGACACACTATCTTGCTTGTTTAGCTTCTGCTAACCACTCAGACTTCAAAGCAATTTTCTTCATGTGCTTCCACTAAACTATCAGAAATACATTATTTCTCCCTATGAAACACCTGGCTTAGCAAATGTATAGAGGTGTGTCGAGGGGCTGAATATGAACAGATGAATATTTGGCTTCCATATATCTACCAGAAAACCGGGTGATGCATCAAACACAGAAATCACTATTAAATCACTAAACATAGAAACATGCTTGACATTAGTCATCTCTTCCAGAATTTTGACACTTATAGGTATTGGAAATGTTTTCCTTTTATATGCTTTTTTCATTCTGCATTTAACTGAAAATATTTTCTTTCTTTTAAGGCTGATGTCTAGTACTAAAGATTATGTGTGCTGCGTTGGTTATCCTCGTCACTATTGCTTTGGTGGGCAACAGTGTTCTCATTTGGCTTCTGCCTAGTACAAGGAAGAGTCGTGAATCCTGGGGCTTTTGGCTTCTAAAGCTATGTTCTGTAGTTTGAGAGCTTCTGTGGGCAGTCCTCTGCTTCCTCCTCTACTGGTTTTTGCTCTCTCCATCCAGTTTGTACAAATCTTCATGAAACCAAAGGTTTGGAGTCTTAATGGATGCCTTCTTGTTGACATTACTATTACAAATACTGGGTGTCTCAGTTTTTAGCATTCATGTACTCTCAGTGCTCTGACTGGGCATTACTTTATCACTTTTATATATTCTATGTATATTTTTGATATATTGGTTCTATGTGAGTTTTATGAGAGTGTAATATGCTTAACATTTTTGCTCACTGCTGATTCTAGCATCATTCTTTCCAACCAGAATGTGGCTTAAAATCCACTAGTGTTCCATTTGTTTTCCTGGCTAATGGTGTATTCAGTTGTCACAACTGTTATCATCGTTCCCCTTACAAGTTTCTCCGAAGTCATGGTGCTTTTTTCATGCTCCTTGTTCCTGTGTCTGATGAATACCAGCTCTTGGAAAGTGGTCTTGTCTTGGTTTGTGCTGTTTGCTACAGCTTGTGCAGTTCTGTGTGCTTGCTTTTCTGTATTACAACTAAGTTCTTCATGTGTTTTCTGTTGTATCTATATTTTGTGTTCTTGAGTATGATCATGATGATTGGAGCCTGGCCTGTCTTCCAAGAGGTTCATGCTTTGGTAGAGGACTTTGCAGGTCATTTGCAGTACTGGAGCTTTTGTATGTTTATGTAGCTCCAGCACACCCAAAGCAATTTCGATGGCAATGATTTTATCTTGGTCTTCCCCTAAATACTGCCTGAGCATTGTGTCCCAGATTTCAAGTCTTTTATCAGTGACTATTTTAGTTCACTCCAGTACTGCAAGATTGTCTCTAAATCACTCAAGAGTACTGCTCTGTACTTTTATCTTCTTTTTGTACCCTGTTTAAGAATCTCTTATATCTTTAATATTCACATGGGTCACAACATTCCTTGAACTATTTTGGTGCAGTTCCGTAATTAATCTTTTCTGTCAGAGGTAACGGAAAATGATTAAACACATCAAGTGTCTCAGAAGCACTTGTTGTCAGAAATAAAGCTATTTTTATCTTGTCTCCCATTGCTTCTCAAAGTCAAATGCTGCTTAATTCTTTTCCAGATGACCTTTATATTTTCAGAGACTGTTTGCGGCTCAGGAGACTTAAAGCTGCTTTCTCAGCCCACTTGTCTCTTGGTGCTTTAGTTTGTTTGGACAGGATGTTGACTCCAGTGGTTGTGCCAGCCTGTCTGTGTGGTGAGTGGAGGGGAACAGGCACTTTCTCTCCTCACTCTCTTGTGTGGGCATTAAAAATGGCTCGAGTGAACTGTGGCCCAGAGGTGTCCCTGCCTGCTCTGCTGAGAAATGCAGGTGATGGCAAAAATGGGGTGAGCTGAGCCCATGCCAGAGGGCGTGTCCAGTGTTTCCACAGCCTCTGGTGGTGCCAGCGGGGTTTGCAGAGTGCACTGTGCAGTCCAGCTGCCTTCTCTCTGCCTGCCACGCCACAGGGTGCCGGCCCAGTGGGTGGCCTTTCAAAGCAAGGTGAGCCTGAGAGGTTTAACTTGGGGCTTGTGCCATAACATCTTGGCTTTCTGTACTTAAAAGGAGAGGTTTCCTGTGGCAGCCACCTGACACAGTGAGATCAAGGCGTTTTTGTTTCCTTCCATCACATTGTCTCCCTGCTGCCTATCTCTCTCTGATAATGTTCATTATGTCTGTGCATACAGAGTGTGAAAGTAAAAGCCTTCCAAGACTTTCATCTACTCTATAATTCAATAGCAAAGTGTAAAAGTAACTCTTACCTGCTTTCTTATCTTTCGGGTTTGTTTTTTTCCCCTTCTGCTAATATTTTTGGAGTACCTGCAATGCATCCTGATTCCTGTGGCTTAGCTTCATGCTTTCAGGCTGCCTTCTCTCTTTTATTGTCATGCTAGGAAAGCTCTGTTTTGCCTCTGATGAGGAAAACTGGTGTTCTATCTAGCCACTGTGCCTTCAGACAAATACTTAATGTTTTCTTGAGTGCTTTTTTTGTAGAGGTGAGTACCACATCGAACAGAGGCACATATTTTGGAGTTAATACACTGGTCTACACCTTGAGGTATCTGGTTTAGTTTTTCTTCTGTGGCTGTTGTAATATTTCTGTTCCCAGTTCTTAAAATAGGAATGATACTGCTTTGTGCCTAATGTGTGGCTGCCATAAATTCATTCATGTTCATGAGGCATCAGAATGTTCCAGTGACCAGCAAAGTGCGTAAAACAGTGACTAGTGTGTACTGAGGATGGAACTGGAACAAAGAATGTAGTTCCGATGTGTGATCAATACTTCGAGCTGTAATTCTAGCCAGTTTTATGTTGTGTGGTTGTAGACCGAAAAACGTTCACTTTGTGTTCTATGTACCATTTATAAGCCTAATTCTATTGCAAGGTTGTTGAGATTGGTCAAAAATAGAAAAGTAATTGAATTGATCATCAGGGTAAAGTTGGCTAACAGACTGTAAAAATACAAATAGAACACTACATATTTGAGAAGGAATTACTGGTGAAAAAAGAAGTTACTACATAACTAACATCTAGAAAAGTCCTGTGCTTTATATATGCAGATGTTACTTTACTAGTTTTGAAATACAGGGAAAACCTTAAGCAATTTCTATGTACCTGTATCTGTTACTCAGTATTAAGAATATAGCTTGATTGTGAAAGAGAATGTTTGCCCAAAGACTGTATGGGTAAAACTGACTTAGGATCTAAGGGTGAAACTTACATGAAATGTGTCATCCTTTTGTTGCAGCTTCTGATTAAAATACTTATTTTTGATGGTACGGGTGAAAAAACACATTTTCCCCTTCCTGGTACAAGGCATATTGTGACTAATACATACTAGATTTTCCCATGTCATTCAAATATTTATTTCCATTTCAAAAGGACTTTTGATGTAGAACTGAATAATGATGTTTTTGTTGGAGGTACATCAGCCCAGTGTCTACAAATCAAAACCCCTTTGTACACCTTTTCTAGTTAACTCTTCTCTTTGTATTGCTAAATCATAGAATCATTTAGCTTGGAAAAAATCATCCTCTGGGCAGCCTGTGCCAGGGCTTGACAACCGTCAGTGATGAAATTTTTCCCATTATCCAATCTAAACCTGCCCTAGTACAACTTTCCTCTTGTCCTGTCACTTGTTACATGGGAGAAGAGACCGACCCCCACCTGGCTATTCCTGCCTTTCAGGTGGTTGTAGTGAATAATAAGGTCCTCCCTGTGCCTCAGTTTCTCCAGGCTAAGCAGCTCCCTCAGCAGCTCCTCATGAGACTTGTGCTCCAGACCTTCCATGAGCTCTGTTGCCCTTCTCTGGACATGCTCCAGCACTTCAGTGTCCTTCTTGTAGTGAGGGGCCCAGAACTGGACACAGGATTTGAAGTGTCACCTCACCACTGCTGAGTACAGTAACACTTTCCAATTTAGTTTCATTAATGTGCAAATAGAGAGTTAAAACAGGATAATCCGTCTGAGAGTGGAGAGCAAGGTATTAGTGCAGTTTATTTGTGAAATGAATGGTATTATTACTGGTTCAGAAGACACAGAACTTAAAATTGAGAAAACTTGTTGTGGAGGCGTGAACACAAATTNACGCCACCAAGACCAAAAAAAAGGACAATTGGGCCCCTCCCTTGTGGCTGGCTAGGTCCTTTGTTTCTCTTAAGTACCCCAGCAATCGCCTCTTAACATGGGAAAAAATTCCTTTGAGAGGAGAAGAAAAGAACACATACACATACAAAAAGAAAACTTTCTCAACCCCCAACACCCATTAAAATTCTTGATTTGCTCTTGTGAAGGTTATGCATCATGATAGATGTAAATACTGAGATCTTGCAGAATGATCCATACCAGTGGCAGACTCAGGAAGATCTTAATGATCATGGTATTTAGAGTAGTCAGGCAAACAAATGTCTTTGTATTACTACATTGTCTTCACCTAGCAATTCTTGGACTAGATAAGTCTGTCCTGCCATAGGGTGGACAATCTCTGACACAGTAAGTCTTTGTCAGAGTGTGATGTTTGTGTGCCTGTGTTAAATTACTTCTGCTGTCGCTGCAGGACTTTGGTAGGACCTAGCACATGCTATGACATTGCAGGGGTTTTTTTTTCTGCCTTGGAAATGTGTTTGAGCCTTCCCAGGCTATGCAGGTCTCCTGCATGGAAATGGCAAATGTGACCTGAATCTTTATTATTCTGGAGTGGCAACTAGTTGCCTGTGTTAAGGCAGCTGGTGGAGTCAGAGATCTCCATTGCCTGTAGTGGCAGCTTGGGCTCACGTGTGGACAGTGAAATATAAGGTGTCTTCAGCTCAAAAGGAGTCCCACCCTAGAAGTAGGATTCATTTACCTGAAGATAACTATAGGTGCAAATCACCATTTGATGTGTTTTGTAGTATCCCATATGTCTCTGTGGAGCTAAGAGATGAGATTTAGGGTTTATTGGGAGATTCACAGTTTTCTGAAAGTGGCTGGAATTTGGGCTGGAATGCTCTGAAGTCTCTAAAACTGTATTAACCGCCTAATTTTAAGCAAATGAATTCTGTTTCAAACTTCCATATAGGCTCTCTGCTTTGTCACTGTCTTTTTTCCAGCTTTATTTCTTGCAGTTTTGACTGCTTCATTAATCTACATCCACAGAGCCTGGGGACTCTAATGCACTGTTTTCTACATTTAGCATTTTTTAAATGGAAATCATATAATTCCACTTCATGCACACTCCAGAGGGCAGACATTTAAGTGGGCTTCTTCTTGCCAGCTTTCATCTGCCTATAGAATATGTCTTGTCTAAACTGACTAACAGGTTTTGTCTTTCATCAGTGGAGAGAGATGAACTCCCAAAGAGTGACTCACACTTCATATCTTAGACAACAGTCTTCTCATTTTCTGCAGAGGCAGACCAGGTGATTTACTTAGAAAGTAAAGTTGAGTGAGATAATTCCACATTGCTAAACTTCATCATTCTTCATTGCAGTGAGGGAGTAAACAGCACCTCCTTATGCATGTAGAGGAATAATCTGTAGAATTCTCTTTCTCCTTTCTTCATGGTAGATCCAAAGCTACTTAAATGCTGGACTGTCTCTCTCCACTGATAGGAAACATGGAGGGCCAAGAGTTCTGGGGGCCACAGCCCTCAAGGTGTTCTCTGGGCAGGCACCATACTTGCAAATGAAGATGACAGAGATGAAATTACGTGTTTGAGAGTGTGCATGGTGGTATCTTAACATTTGAGATGGTAGACTGGAGATGAGTCACTTCCAACAGAGGAAAAATATACGGCCCCTTTGTAAGGGAAAACTCAGGTGTGCAAATTTGAGTTGCAAGTGATAACGAATTTGTTTCCAGAGGCATTTTAAAAATCATATTTTAAGTGTTGGGTGTTGGTCCTGATGCATAATGTCTTTTGTTCTTTCCTGAGCATAACAGAGGTTCAACGTGAAGTAAAATGAAGTCTGTACTTAGGTCAGCTCTCGTTTTTGGCATGAGATTTTGAGTCGTTACTATAGTTTCTCACAAGCATCAAAACCCGTTCTGTTAATACAGACAGATGGTCAGGCTGCATCATGTTTATTGGAGCTATTGATGTATTGTAAGTGAGAGCATCTACACGGAAGTCTGCGACTGAGAGCTTGATTCAGGTAAATGCACATAGGTGTGGACTGTGATACACAGCTTCAAAGATTGTTCTCTTTGGGTTTTGGTGACCACTCTGAAAGGGTGTTGGTCTGGTCTCCTGCAGGGCCAGTGCCAGATCTGTGCAGATGTTTTATATACTCCGTGATGACTCAAAGGCAGCAGCTTTCTGTATGGGGGCTGTGCTGAACTGAGCCTTGATTATTGGTCTTGCCTTTAGTTGTCCTCTACTTCCAATGGTTTTTCTCCCAGCAGTGATAATTAAAATTCTGCTAGAGCAGTAAAATGGTAGAATTTTCTGTTTTACTGGGTAATTAACAAGGTTGGTGTAAAAAATTATATTCCTAGTAATGCTGGCAAGTGGAAGTGATTGTACTTCAAAGCTTAAATGGTAAGAGTATATGAAAATGAAACTCTGAACAGCAGCTGTCAATAAATTAATGATAAATTTTGCCAACGGCTGCACGGATGGAATTATAAGGCTTTCTATATGATTTATATTGCAGGGAGGGCTAAAAATGCATGTGACATTTTGATATATGTTCATTGGATTGGCTCCTCTGTATGGCAAGAGTGGAGGTTCATGTCTTCACAGCACATATGAACAAATACTGAGTGATGAGTCTCAAAATGCAAATGTAAACTGTTAGTAGAGTTACTGGGTAGGTTTTATTCTAATGAGTAGATCTCAGAATTACAGAATCACAGCATGGGTCAGGCTGGAAAGGACCACAGTGGTTCATCTGGTCCAGCCTCCCCGCTAAAGCAGAGTCATGCTGGATCACATTGCACAGAATTGCGTCCATATGGTTCTTGAATATCTCCAGTGAGGGAAACTCCACAACTCCTCTGGGCAGTCTGTTTCAGTGCTTGGTGAGCTGTACAGTAAAAAAGTTCTTATATTCAGGTGGAACTTCCTGTGCATCAGTTTCTGCCTGTTGCCTCTTGTCCTGTTGCTCAGCACTGCTGAGCAGAGCCTGGATCCATCCTCTTGGCATTCTCCTTTAGGTACTGACAGTCATTGATGAGGGCCCCTCTCAGTCATTTCTTCTCGAGGCTGAACAGGCCCAGCTCCCTCAGCCTTTCTTTATAAGAGAGGTGCTCCACTCCCCCAGTGATCCTCATTCCCCTCTGCTGGACTTGCCCCAGGAGCTCCATGTCTCTCTTGACCTGAGGAGCCCAGAACTGGACACAGCACTCCAGATGTGGCCTCAGTAGGACTGAGTAGAGGGGTAGGATCACCTCCCTCGACCTGCTGGCACTGCTCTTCCATCTTAATCCACCCCAGGACACCAGTGGCCTTCTTGGCTACAAGGGCACTGCTGGCTCAGGGACAGCTTGTTGTCCACCAGGACCCCCAGGTCTTTCTCTGCAGAGCTTCTTTCCAGCAGATTGGCCCCCAGCCTGTCCTGGGACACAGGGTTATTTGGTGCAGGACCCTGCATTTGCCTTCCTGGAACTTCAGACAGTTCTTCTCTGCACATCTCTCCAACCTCTTGAGGTCCTTCTGGAGGGCTGCACAGAACTCTGTTGTATTGGACACTCTCCCACCTTTGTGTTGTCAAATCTCATATTTTTACCTTTTTATCAATGACCTAGAAAAAATATGACAATTTCTACTAATATGTGGATTACAAAAGATGGGATACTGATTCACAGAGCAGTCAAAATCCTTTGATAAGCTAGGTTCAAAGAAAAGATACGTTTTAGATGGTGAAGGGCTCTGGAGATAAGGTAGTTTAGATGTGCATAGGCTCACAGTGTAATTCTATGGCCACATAAGCAGAAATAGTGTGGTAAATTGTCTCTGGTTTTACTGCTGGCAAGACGGCCACTGGCACATTATGTCCAATTCTGCTTCTGCAGTTTAAGACATGATGAAAAATTGGCAGAGAATCAGAGGAGAGCAGTGAGAACGGGTAAAGAGCTTGAAGGTAATGCCTGAAGATAATGCAAGGCTTCAGGAACTTAATCTATTTAGCATTCAAAGGGAACATCAAAAGACTGTTATAACTGACTGTAAGATCTCAGGAAAAAAATTTGGTACAAAATGTGTTCTTACAGTTAAAGACAAAATTATACCAAGACAAGTGCTTAAAGTCTGATGCTAGGTGTAAATAGTAAATTTTAATAAATTAAATTGAATTACTGAATAATATTTCAGGACCTGTGGTAAATAGTTTTTCACCAGACTTTTTAAAATCCAGATTGCCAGTTCTGTATTCCTATATTGCATGTTCTGAAGTTCAGAGGTGTTTCTTTGTTTTGTATTGTTTCAGAGATCCGGGTAGTTCTTAAGATTCTTCTTCATAGATCTGTGAGTCTGCAAATAAAGTGATATTCCTATAACGAAAAAATTTCTTGAAACATGTTTGGTTAAATGCATTTTCATTTTTGTAAATACTGGCAGTATGTCTGAACTCAAAAATAGAAGTTAATAAAGCCAGAAATGTGTTCAGTGCCTGAAATAGTATCTCATGGAAAACCGA
This sequence comes from Mystacornis crossleyi, assembly GCA_013400655.1. Classification (NCBI taxonomy): domain Eukaryota; kingdom Metazoa; phylum Chordata; class Aves; order Passeriformes; family Timaliidae; genus Mystacornis; species Mystacornis crossleyi. The sequence continues at coordinate 17,522 of VYZQ01006573.1, read as the reverse complement.
GATGCTCTTTTCTCCAATCAACTAGCAATTTCTAGTTGATACATAGTATTAATATGGTATTAGAAGTTAATTTAGGTATTGTAAACTATTGATGAATGAATAAGACTGAGCCCCAGTACTTGAGAATAATTGTGTTACTTAAAATGAATTTTTGGGTTCATTAATTACAGTCTTTCTTTTCAACAGGCCCATGCTAAGGTCTGGCATCTCTACAATGACCATTTCCGTCCAGCTCAAAGAGGAAAAGTGTCCATTGCCCTTAGTTCCCACTGGATAAAACCCCAGCATATGACTGAAAAGAACATAAAAGAATGCCAAAAATCCCTTGATTTTGTGCTTGGCTGGTTTGCTAAGCCCATATTTATTGATGGTGACTATCCAGAGAGCATGAGGAGCAACCTCTCATCTCTGTTGCCTGAATTCAGTGAGGCTGAGAAGAAGTATATCAAGGGAACAGCAGACTTTTTTGCTCTTTCTTTTGGAGCTACCCTGAGTTTCCAGCTTTTGGACTCCCAAATGAAATTCCAGCAGTTGGAATCAATAAGCCTGAGGCAGCTCCTTTACTGGATAAACAGTGAATATAACAACCCCCAAATATTCATTGTGGAGAACAGCTGGTTCGTGTCTGGTACCACCAAGAGAGATGATGCCAAATATATTTACTATCTCAAAAAGTTCATAATGGAAACTTTAAAAGGTAGGCCTTATTTTGTATTAATACATGCTTGAAAAAATCATGATGCAATGTAGCCTACAGAGATGTGTTAAAGCACCAGACTGAAAACTGATTTTAGTCTTTAGCATTCATCTTGGCACTTGTGAAATGAGACTTCAAATCCCTTTCCTGGGTTTGTTCTTTTCTTGAAGAACGTTCATATCTGCAGATAGCATTTGGTGAGCTTGATGCTGCTGTCCTTGAAGTCAGTAAAAAATTTCTACTGTCTTTGTTTGGAGGAAGTGCAAGACATATAAACTATATTCTCAGTGGACTTAGGAGAATTTACTGTGTTATATATTAATAGTTGCTTTCCTTGTCTGAATGCATACGTACAAAACATAAAAATACATATATGGGCAGGTAAATACTATGCATTAGGAATTCCTCTGAAAAAACCCATAAGGCTGAAATAGTACTTTTTAAAATGAAAAATTGGAACCTTTTCATTCTGCATCTTGCCCTTGCACAAATTCCACATTTGTACAGCTGTGGGCATCAATCACAGTAATTTGAATTTACATCAGTTAAAGGAGAACCGAATGGCTGAGGTTATATAATCAAAATAATTTAATTTGTTAACCTATTATTTTTTTCCAAGCAATAAGAAAAATACACAACTTTAGGTGATTTTCAGTTTTCCCGTTTCCTTGTGGCAAAACATTTTTCAATCCTAGTAGTCGCCAATAAGTTGTTTGGGTTCCCAATTCCACTTCCATTGTCTTTTAATTTCTTAATTTAAAATTTATGGAGTGATTTACTTGTCTGCAGTTTACTGTTCTTGTTTTAAAGGGTATTACTGTAGCTATTAGTTCAGATGAGATAGACATTGTGTTACATTGCCATTTTCATATGGTGAGTGAGTAAAAATTGCTTTCATTTTATTCTCAGCAGTAACGAAGATGCAGAGGACTCCCAAACTGGTTTCATCTGCTATCCCAGAAACCTAATTATTGCAAACAAATTAAAAGGTGAATAAATACCTGGGCCAGTGGATCAAAAATAAAAAGATGGAAGCAAACCAGTAACTAACTGTTGCAAGTACAGTATCACTAGTTTGCATAGTCAGATGAAGAGCTCATCTTCATGAAGGGGTCTTAGTCCAGTTGCCCCTATTTCTGCTTAGATTTTAAATTGCTGGAAATACATACATGGATCTGTCTTTTAATCACAGCTGGCTGGAAGCAATCTCAATTTACAAAGTGTCTTTCCTTTTATTGTATCACTCAATAAATAATAATAACAGCAACAACAGTATGACAGGCTTGTCATAAGATACTAACACTTGGCTAAACCTTTTATAGAAAAGAAAAGAACAAAGAAAGCGGAGACAGACTGGGTCTGCAGAAGGGACTTTGGTATCACTAAAATGGAAAGTGTTGCACCCAAATCTGCTGTTAGAATTTGAAAAATCTGGTGTAAATACCAAAGGTGTCTATGCCATACCTTGGGGAATTTAGTTGAGAAAGATCCACAAAAGGCATCCTGCTGGCTGTGAGCAGTTGTTGGACAAAGGCACAGGCTTTCTCTCTGAGAGATGTAAATATGTCTATCCAGTGCAATACAGCACTGTAATAGGAAGATTTTTGAGGTATTTACCATGAGATTCACTCCAGTGGTGAAGGGACAGTAAGATGACACTGGAGCTGTAGCACTGAGAAGCAAGGATAATTAATTTAGACATGGGGCCGCATAACTCTGATTTTGCTACTTGCTACATCTGGCCAGTATCTGTGCCTGCTTGTGTGTATGCACTGGTTCAGACAGAACTACGTATTTCTGCATCTGCATTAAAAAGTAAGTGCAGCCCAGTTGGAGCAAGCCTGTAGAGTAAAAAAGAATTGGTGTTCAGGGCTGGGTATCCACACTGTATGTATTCCTGAAGCCCATTTCTGGATTAATTTCACCCCAAAGGAACCCATGCCATGCATCCTGAGTCCACTGTGTAATGTGAACTGAAGCATGATGAGGGAGATTTGCTCAAAACTGTCCTTCTGATTTCACTTGACTTGAAGTGCTGATCTAGATGTCCATTCTGACACTGCATGCTGTAGATAAGCTCTGTACATTTTTAAAAATTTATTTTTAAAATTTTTTTTGGGAAAGGGTATCTATTTGGGATTCACAACCTTTTTTGCTATTTGTTTTTTCTTCTTTTTTTTTCCCAGGCACTATTTAGGGTTGATTAGAGTAAATGGAGCTGTAATATAAAGTTGTTAAATATTAATTAGAGCTGGTAATTGGTTGGAGATGTGTTCTCCCATGTGTGGGTATCTCACCATTTACTCTGGGGTTGTATTCACTTCCCTTCTCTGTCTCTGGTGCAACAAATGCATTGTGCTTGGTAAAGCAAAGCATATTTCCTGGGAGGGTGCCCAGTCTCCTCTGGGTCGTGTTGACTAGTGGAGGTCAGGTCATTGTCCGGGCAGTTACCAGGTCTGAATTCGGAGTCTTAAGCAAAAAAAGAACAGCCAGGCCCAGGACAGGTAGTAGTACCAAGCTATTCTCAGGTATGTCCAGAGGCAAAATATAGATCTTGGGCACCTTCCAGATGGAAGCATGGGCTGAGGGCTTCACACACCTCCCCTTCAGGCACTGGGGTTGGAAAGCAGCTGAGCAAGAGTTTCAAAGATCTGTATCTGATACTTAAGGGTCTGCCATGCTTCCTTGCATGACTTCTGTACTACTGAGCCAAACAGAGTATGAGCTGAACTGCTGTTTAATTTTTATCCCAGTTCTGGCAGAGTTCTGGTCTGTGCAGTATCCCACTTCTAGGCATGCTGTTGGGGATTGCACAGGTCAGGAATCACTTGCAGTGGTAGTATGGACAAGGCCACTCAGTGTCAAAAGCAAGGACAGTCTAGGTTTCACTCAGCCCCATCTGGTCACCAACAGACATAAAGAAAAACAGAGACATACACAGAAAGAAAGGAAAAAAAAAAAACCCAAACCATTTATTTTCATTGTGGTTTCCCAGTAATATGCAGTCTGTGTGGGGCACTGTGTTTGAGATTTCCAGACTTCTTGGAACTTCCAAACATTTTTTGAGTTGCTTCTTTTCTAGGTGACACTTAATACATTCTTGAAAAAGGATTTGAGGAGGATTTTTACAAGGTGCTCAGGAAGTGTGGGAGTGCTGTGTGATGCCTTACAGAAGGATGAGACGCTGTTCAAAGAAATTGTCACTGAGACTGGTTCACACAGTGGACCTGTACTGGCTTTTACTCTGCTGATATGGCCGATGTCATCATGGGTGCATGCAGAGGTTAGAAAAATACTGACATTTGCCAAAGACAAAAGAACGGTGCCTTTAGGAGGAGAAATATTCCATTTCCTTAGACATTTTCTCATGACCTCTGACAAAGACTGGGCCAAATTTGTTGCTTGTTTAACCACATTGTTCCTTTAATTGATTCAAGCAGGGTTACAATCAAGAATCCATAGGGTCCCTCATAACTGATTGTAATGAGGTGTGTTAGTAAAGCCTGGAAATTAGTATCTTGTTATTCTGCTTGCCTGAAATAATGCTTTCAGTGTAACTAGGCTGGTAAATACTACGTTCAGTCAGTATCCAGTTTGGGCTGACAGAAAATGGTGAGTAATAAAGATAAACTTTGCTGGCTACAGAGCCAAACACCAGTTCAAAAGAACGTTTAAGAATGCGCTTAAACGCATTGCTGAATTAGGGTGGGTCTAATTATGTAATTAGAATAAGCACACTCCTTGTGCTTTCCTGGAGCTGAGCCTTGCCCAGGAACATTTTGCTGAATCTCAGTGTTTAATACAAGTAAAAGTGAGTATCATTTGGAATTTTACAATAATGCTGGCAATACTAACAGATGCCAGTAGATCCTGACATTAACCTTTGAAGTGTGTGGTGATTTTTGGAAGTCAAACACTTGACCTAAACCATGCGTGTATTTTTAGAAACCCTTAAATGTTTGAGCTGGAAAATGCTGTGCCATAAAAGATGTAACAGAATTACCAAATAAACCGAGTGTTTCTGCATTATCACTTCTACTTAGAATCTGTGGTAATAAAAATTCATGTGCACACCAAACGTGCTGTCAGGTTTTTCTCAATATGTATTTGAAGTGGAGGAGACGAAAAGGAGCAGAACTTTGTTTGCATACAGGGCAGTGCTGCAGTCACAGCTGCCCGGGAGCGAGCTGCAGTGTGAGCAGAGCAGAGGGCAGTGCAGGGCAGTCACTGGCTCTGTGGCTGCAGATGGCTCAGGCTCTGCTCCGAGGCTGAGGTTTTGCACGCCTGGTGAACAGCACTGCTCAAACCACTGCTGCACAGCTTCTCTTTCTAAATCTCGCGGCTTTAAAGCCAAGCCAGGTACATCTGCTGTCTTCTACCATAACCTGGCAGCTCCCCGAGGGAAGTTGAGATATGTTCCCTGAATAGGCTTTGAGGAAGGCCCTGAGATACTTACCTGACCTGTTGCATTGCTCTTACATACTAATGCTGCAAGCATTGCTAGTACAGTGTAATCTGCAGAGGAAAAATGAGCACCGTGATAAGTTTGGGTTTGTTCTTTCCTCAGCTATCCGGTATGACGGAGTTAACGTGTTTGGCTATACAGTCTGGTCCCTCCTGGATGGCTTTGAGTGGCATAGGGGATACAGCATCCGACGTGGACTGTTCTATGTTGATTTTCAAAGCCATGACAAGAAGTTGATGCCCAAGTCTTCTGTCTTGTTCTATGAAAAGGTGATAGAAAAAAACGGCTTCCCACCTTTGCCTGAAAACCAGCCCACAGAAGGTATTTTTCCCTGCGGCTTTGCTTGGGGAATTGTTGACAACTACATTCAGGTGAGTCTGATAATAAAGCCGACAGGCTGTCCAGCCAGATCAGTGCACAAGCTCACAGTGATATTTGCTGAATAGACTGTCTTTGCCACACTCTATATGTTTATTACCACAGTGCTGCAAGGAGACGGGTACAAGGCTTTTGTGCCCAACACTGTGTCTTTCATTCTTTCCCAGACTTTCTTTGTGTGGCCAAAGACAACCAGTTGAGATACTATAAATAACATTTTAGAAAAATGTATGGAAATGGAAAGGAGTGTAATGCTCATCTTCCCTGAACATACGTGGTCAGTTATGGGAAGTCAGTTCTTTTCAAAGGGAAGTCAATTAAATCTGCTAAACTGTAAAATATATGTTTTAGAAAACTTCCTGAAAACTCTTAAAACTCCAGTGGCATGTTTCTACATCTTATGCATATATATCCTGGTACTGTTCTTAGAGGGATTTTTTATAAAAGGAAGGGAACAGTATTAGATTTAGATGAAATTTCTGTATTCCTTCTATTTCATTTTATGTCGTACTGTGTCTGACGAGGGCCTGCAATGCCCCTGCATAGAACCTAGCTAGGTTATGGATCTGGTTCACAGCTCTCAGTCTTTATTTCAATTGATTTGATACTTTGGGAGAATTTTTCACATTATAAGACTTTATAAGAGTAAAAATTGTACCTTAATTATGATTGCTTGAACTGTTGGGCTCTGTAATTCTCAGATGCTATTTTGGGTCACAGAGCTTCTCTAACCACAGTAAAGAGGTGTAAATTCAAAGCCAAGGCTTGATCCAAGAACAGAATTTTTAATTTATATTTTCCACAAAGGCAGAATCTTTCTTCAGGCTAGAGTGTGAGGAGCTTGTTTTTTCTCACTCCAAAAGTAAGATTTGGCTTTGTTCTCTTGAAAAATACTTCAGCCTCCTTACCTTGTGCACCGATTTCCAAGAAAATTCAAGTCATCCTCCTAGCTCTCAGATAGATTAAGAGTTGGAAATAGCATTGCTGCTTTTGGAATCAATAACAACTATAAAGTTGTGGAGTCAGCCTACAACAGCTAAAATATCCCTCCCATCCCCAAAACCTTTAAAACTGAATATTTTCGTTTCAAAAGGCCATTCAAACATTTTGTGCTGTAAGGCTTAGGTAGTTTGATTTGTAGATGCATCACAGTGGAAAAACTGTTTTGACAACATTCCCACAGTATTAGTGGCAATGCATGGTTTAGTAATCTACAAGGGACAATTCTCCAGAAAAGCAATTTCCCTCAGACATGCTGTTTTTTATTACTTTCTTCTATAAGCACAGTACTGACCTCTCCAGAGAAAATAGCAACTGATTCTCAGCAGCTTCTTTTATACAGTCTGCAGAGCCTCAGCTACAAGTTGAACTCTGGTTGTATGCTGACACCTGCTTTTCAAACAGAGGGCAGGACAAGGAATCTGAACTCAGGGGGAAACAGCATACCAAAGATTAAAAAGAAAGAGAAAAGGACAAATAAAGACCAAGGTACCACTATCCTGTGGTTTGGGTCTAGAAAGAATTACACAAAGTATGAATGAGGAAATTTGACACTGTGCATTATTTTAAGTAATTCAGTTTTTTTGTTTGCTGGTGATGTTTATTATAAAGTGAAAGTATAATTCTGAGCGACCCTGAGAAGCTCATCTTTTACTCTGTTACTGTATGTCCTACAGGCAGTTCTGACATCTGAAACCCTAAAGCCTTCTGGGAAATGCATTTTTTGTTGGAGTGACATATAGTGGGTTTACTCAGAGGCCCAAGAAAATTGATTCAGACATCAACAGCCTGCTGAAATAACTTGGAAACGACTTCAGTATGAATTAAGTAAAAAAGGATGGATGTCTTTAGCAAGAAGGAAAAATTTTGCTTGTCAACCAAATTTTTGCTCAAAATCTAGTGCAGAGCGTTAGTCATCTTTCATCATAGTCAGGAAAGGAACAGAACACAGAAATGATGTTGTATTCATTATTTCTTTTACTGCATTCAGGGAGTGGTCTTCAAACTGAATGTACTGGGTAATTTAGAACAGGCAGTCTCTCTGTAGGCACTTCTTAATCTTGAAAGAAAAACATTTTCAAAATACTGTAGTCTTCACTGAAGATCTTCTCTTGAGATCTGTTGCAGGCTTAGTGCCTTATCCCTGAGCAATCCCTTGTTTCTTTTGGAAACTGGAGCAGCTTAGAGAAGACATAAACATGATTACCATTAGCATAAGCTTGTTTGGAAAGTAGGATAGAAATGATATATAGATTTGGTACTTTCCTGACATCACTTGTTAACAGAAAAGTCATTCATTCATATGAGCCTGAGATGCCAGTATCAGAGTTGCTGAATGTAATGTTTTGACTTGGGATATTCTTCCACTAGGCCGTGCCTGATGGTTATGAAGTTCCCACCTACCTAGAACAAACAGCTTGAATCTGGTGTGTTTCTTGTTCTTCCTAGGTAGACACGACACCCGCCCAGTTTCTTGACTCCAGTGTTTATGTGTGGGATGTTCACCAGACGAAGAAGCTCATTAAAGTGGATGGAGTTTACGCCTCGAAGCGCAAGCGTCACTGTGTTGACTTTGCTGCTATCAGGCTCCAGGTCTCTCTTCTGCAAGAAATGCATGTCACACACTTCCATTTTTCACTGAAATGGTCTTTAATCCTTCCTCTAGGTAACCTTTCTCTAATCAACCACACACTTGTACATTACTATCAGTGTTTTGCTAGCGAACTTCTCAGAGTTAACGTAACTCCTGTTGTTGCATTGTGGCAACCTATGATTGAGAATCAAGAGCTTCCAGTTTCTCTTGCCAAATATGGAGCTTGGGAAAGCACAGAAACTGTTCAGGCTTTTGTTGAGTATGCCAGATTCTGCTTTGCAAGTCTTGGGGATCATGTCAAATTTTGGATCACCATGAATGAACCGTCTGTGAAAAACCTGACGTACACAGCAGGGCACAACCTGTTGAAAGCCCATGCGAAAGTATGGCATCTTTATGACAAAGAATTCAGGAGATCTCAGAAGGGCAAAATATCTATAGCTTTGCAAGCCGACTGGGTAGAACCAGCTTGTCCTTTTTCCAGGAATGACCAAGAAGTTGCTGACAGGATTTTAGAGTTTGACATTGGCTGGCTTGCAGAGCCCATCTTTGGGAATGGAGACTACCCAGAGGTGATGAGAGCATGGCTTCACCGAAGAAACAGTGTTGACCTGTATAACTTCCACTTGCCTTACTTCTCAGAAGATGAAAAGAAGTTAATACAGGGCTCATTTGATTTTTTTGCCTTGAGTCACTACACTACTACCCTTGTGGGCTCAGAGAAGGAAGATGCAGTAAAATATGACCACTACCTTGAAGTTCAAATGATCAATGACATCACATGGCTTCACTCTCCCAGCAGAGTTGCAGTAGTGCCCTGGGGACTGCGTAAATTGCTCAAGTGGGTGAAATCAAAGTATGGTGATGTCCCGGTTTATGTTATGGCTAGTGGGATTGACGATGACCAGAATATGGTGCACGATAAGCTCAGAGTGTATTACATACAGAATTACATCAATGAAGCTTTAAAAGGTAAGGAACCACAGATGGTTTATATGTCACAAATCCCACTGTTAGTATACACTGTGTGATAGAGTATGTTTGGCTTTAAAAGACATGTCCTCTATAGAATACTCCATAAATGAGATGTTGATACAGTGTAATAGGTGATTTTTCCCTTGATTTGTGATTGATTGGTGTTGCTAAACATCAGGAAGACTGACCTTGCTCATATTCTGCAGAAGACAGCAGAAGAACTTTTTAATGGATTCAGTAAATTTAAATAGAAGTTAATGTGAGTAGCTCCACATGTATTTAGTCAGATTTTCATCTTACTGCACTTCTGCTGTTGTTTTGCTTTGTTGCTTCTCTCCACTGATGTGCCTTAGGGCTGGGTATGAGTTCTGTTCCTCAGCTGTCTCTGTATCTTATCCAACAGTGATCTTATCCAACAGTGATCTTCATAATAATTCAGCTGTCTACCTCATTATGCCATTTCCTGGACTGTTTCCTGCTATTCAGAACACAAACCAGTCTTTTTCCCTGTCTCAAAGATTCATAAATTATAAGGCAAAAAGGAGGCATTTTGAGTCATCCTGTCATACAACACATGCTGTTTTTTCAGAAAAGCACAAACCCCAAATGAGATAATTTTTACTGATGAAGAATCTTTGGCACCTCACAGTGTGTGTATAGATATATATATATAAATCTCACTTCTACTATTAATTTCTTTAGCTTCAGCTTTAAGCAGTTTTGTTGTGCATTTCCACGTGTATTTTACTTGTGTAGGTATTTGCAGACAGAAGAAAAGCTATCTCTCATTTATCTCTTTGATAGAAAATACAGACAAAGCTCTTTGTGCCCCTGCTATAAAACATCATTTCAAAGCTCTGAGTTATTAAGTTTTTCCCTGTATGCTAGTATTCCTCCTGAGAGGGGTAAAACCAGACCTGGACACGCTGTTCCTGTCACAGCCACACTTAGGCAGGTATAACATAACCTCTTACCCTCCTCTTTTATACATGCAAGCAGGTTGTTGGCCTTTTTGGCCATGACAGCAGGTTGGTTATGCAGATTCTGTGGTGATTTACTGAGATTTTAAACTCAGTTACAGATTCCTGCCCCCCATTCCAAGCAGGACTGCCTCTTTGAAAGTAGGTCTGCTTGTTCTTTGACATCTTCACATTTGGTCAGGTTCAAATGCCAGCTGCGTGCTTGTTCTTGCTACGCTAGCTAAGTTATGTCTCTAATCTTTGTGATACTTGCAGACTCTTTGAGGAATAATTTTACATTTATTTCAGATAGCTGATATATTTAAGATCTTTAAATGACTTAGTGCTAAAAGCTGAGCTCCATGATAATGGTAGAAATACACCCACTGTGACACTTACTTACCTGCAATTACATTTCTGGACTATCACTTCTTAATTCTACTTGAGACCAGTTAAAATCTGTTTATTATGGGCTTCCCTTGACCTCATAACATTCTATTTTCTTGATCCAAATGCCATATAATACCAAGTCATTTGCCTTGTGAAGCTCTAAGTATGTAACATCAAACATCATTACTTTTATTGATCTGCTGATCTCAAAAAAATATGTCAAGTTAGTTTGACAAGATTTATTTTTCATAAAGCTAAGCTGATTGGTGTTAATCATGTGTTATCTCCTAAATTTCATATTTATCAAGCTTTATATATTCTGTTCCACTCTTTTGATAGGTAGTGAAGGATGGCTGGCAGTTCCTGTCCGCTTTGTTAACTATTGGCTTTAACTTCCTCCTCTTTAATTTCCACCTCTTTTGCAAATTACTGAAGATCAATAATAAGTGCCTAAGAGTTCATTCACCAGCATTTTGTAGCACTGGATGCATGTTTTATAAATCTATAGTTGAAAAACATATTTTAGCTATATTTGGGTTCATGGTTTCAAACTGTTTTTACTCTGTATTCCTTGTCTCCTTGGCACTTCTGTTTTCAAAGTGTCCGTGGATATGGGCTTTTCTCCCAATTCCCATTAGCAGAAACACCTACACATGCCTCAGTTTTTTACAGAACTTTGCCCTTTGTACTGTTCTGGTACCACTGTCCCTCAGTCACTTCTTTCTTCCCTCTTCTTTCCACCCTGTAAATAGCTCCTGTGCTTTTCAGCTTAACCTGTTTTCCTGTCTTTTCACCTTCTTTGTCATGGATAAATATGTCTCTGCTAACTAGCCATAATACTTCTCCTAAAGCGTAATCTTCCCCTTTAGACACCCTACACTCCTCCATAGTGTTTGGTTCATCAGCTTTTCCATTTTTTTTTTCTCCCGCTCTGGTATTGCACATTTGTCCATCTTGTTGTTACATAACCTTGGCATCACGACTGATTCAGGTTTCTCCAAGACTTGCATTTCTTTTTGCCAGACCTGGTGCAGTAACTAAGATGAATTAGAAATCTTGTGTCCTTACCTCAGTGCCACAGTGTAGGGGAGCAATTAGGGGATTGTTACATGTATGCCCTGGCCTTAAAGTCCCTGTTCTGCCTTCTTCCTCCAACTGGTTTCAGGGACTGCATGTGGAAATGTTTGTGCATGTAATATTGCTCACCTGCATTGTTCCAGGGGAGCCAACAGGTTTGTGCAGACAGATGATTCCAGGATACAGTGCAGGACCCTTTGGACTGAGGCCTTATTTTGAAGTGCTTTGTACTCTGTTTAAGTATATCTTTGCCAATTGAAAACAAAGAACAGGAGTAACTATTTATGTAACACCATTAAATCCACCTGCAGTTCTACAAACACAACTAATTATCCTGGGCAGCAGCTTTGTAAAAGGGCAGGTAAATATTATTTCATTTTACGTGTGAAAAGTAGGTTAGAGGTGCTAAAGTCTTGCATGTGGCCTCAGAAAGGATTATTTCCAGAGAGACATGAAAATTCAGTTCAGTGTTCATCTGTTAGAAGGTACTGCTTTTATTTGTTGAAACAGTGATTTTGAGAGATAAAGTATTACAGTTTGTGTTTACTACCTTGGATTGATTTTTTTTGTCAAGCGGGACAGATGGCTCAAGGTTAACACTGCAGCTGCTGGGCCTCCTCCAGTAGCGGATGTCCCTGGATTGTGGACATGTTCTCAGTAAAGACTAACACAGGTCATCTTGGATCAGAAACTTGGGTTAATAACAAGACAGGGCTGTGATTTGCATAACCTTTCCCCTTGCAGTATTGATATCACAGTACACAACCTCAGCGTGGCTGTACGATTTTTCTGGTGTCACTGTGCCTTTGCTAGTGAGAAGTGCAGCCTGACATCCTCTGTTCCTTGACTGTCCCCATCAGGATGTGCCCTGCAAGGGAGAAGGAGCAATCACAGAAACAGGCTGCAGAGAACTAGGGAAACCCCAAAACCTGTACTCTTCTATACATAACAAAGAGAGCTGTCTTTTCATGATGGGCTCCGTGCTGATCATTAAACACAGTCAGGCACTCACAGCTGTGTTTACCAAGTACAAGGAAATCATTTGCAGGATACTCACAGATCAAACTGTCTGGCAGTGGCTGATAGATTCTTACTTTTTATGTGAAGCAACTCACAGATGTATATGTACCTTACCTAATTTTGGAGAGGAGAAGTGCAGATGTGGGTTAACACATCCCCCTGCCCCTCCTTTACATACGGGCATATGGTAGTGCTCTTGAATGCAAAGTGACATTGCTTCATTTCTTCAACCCTTTTTTTTCTTTTGCAGCTTACACCTTGGATAACGTTAACCTTCAAGGATATTTTGTCTATTCTTTTAATGACAAGACTGCTCCTAAGTATGGTCTCTACAGCTACGTTGCAAATCAATACGAACCAAAGCCTTCTCTGAAACATTACAGAGAAATAATTGACAATAATGGTTTTCCTGGTCCTGAAACTCCTGAGTTGCTGTGTCCAGAAGAGGTTGCCTCGTGTCCCGAATGCCACTTCTTCCGAACCAGAAAATCATTATTAGCCTTTATCTCTTTCATATTTGTTGCTTTTATTGTTACTATATTCTTCATTACTTACTACTCCAAGAGGGTAGAAAAAAGGTATAAATAGAGCTTCTCCTTTGAATACATTATTCACTGTCATTTTTCTTGCATCCCTGTGGGAAATCTGAAATAATGCACAATGCTGTGATTGCTTCAGCATTAGGAAGGCATTTACATTGACTGATACTGCAGGATGTTGACATTGAGAAGCTATTGCTGTGTATGGCTTCTAGAAATAATTTTCCCTGGTGTAGTACATTTGGTTTATGACCAGTCCTTGATTCCTGTGGTTGGAGTTGTCTCACAGCTTTCCCTGGGAACTTCTGTTAAGCAGATGCTTTCCCCTTCTTGGTTTTGCCCCGCTGAATTGGACAGGTGAAAGTAGGTTTTGAAAACACCATGTGATGGAAGAGCCTAAATGTCCAGTTCTCCAAGACCAGGGTGAAACAAAAGGGTTTACTTTTCCAAATTAGGGTTTAACACTGATGTTTCTTAACCAGAGCCAGAACTTGACTGGAGCAGGGATCGTGACTGAGAAGAAAGATGGCGGAGAATTGCAAAAAGCAGTGTGAGGGGAAAGGATAACCCCTTTCCTAAAGCAGATGCAGGAGGAAGAACGGGGGAAATGAATCTGTGCTGCTGGGAGCTCTTGGTAAATTGGTTAACGAGTGCTGAGACTACATCTGACTTCAAGATGCCGTTGGAGAACTTCAGCTAAAGGAGCTGTGTCTTTCTCAGGGGGCTAAGAAGCAGGGATATATCCAGGGATTGCAGGGGCCATGCCATCTACTGGAAAGGGTTAAAGGATGGGAAGGGTTAAAGGGCTTCTCTTTGATTTGCTCAGAAAAAAAAAGGCAAAGAGCAGGAACTGGGATGTCTTCACTGTCTCAGCTGACAGAAGGCTGTGTGCCCAACCCTGTGCCCTCTTGCCCTTTACCCAGGGACATGGCACAGCTGGGACACCCCGTTTCTGCACTTCTCACAGCAAGCTGCACACAGCTGCCACTGCTGCTGCCCATCTACTTACCTGCTGGAAACTTGTGGTAACTTAGCAGGATGGTCTCTGCGTGCTATTTGTGTTGAGTGCAGAGACTCTAAAGGCCAGCATTTTGGTTTAATAATGCAGCACTTTATTGCCGCCAGGGCCTGAGACTGTGGAGCTGTTGGGCCAAACCTCTCACAGGTTGGCTGGCGGTTCTCCTTTGAGCAACTGGACCTGGCAGCATTTCATCCCGAAGTATTACTGAATGTCTGAGGGCCTCTTGTTTTTTTTCTCTCAATAAGATAAAATAGCAAATGTTAGCACCATTGTTTATTAGCAGAAATAGAGAGAATGGGTAAAAAACCTATATCATTTTGCCTGCCTTGTGAATTGCTATGTTCGGAGGGTCCTCAGTATAAAGCAGTATGGTAGTTTTTCCTCTTCTCTGTAACTCTAGGCCTACATTGCCTTCTGCTGTAATTGTATTTTTATTGTTATGGGAACAATGTCAGTCACTGGAAAGAACATTTTAAAGGAAATATGCTCTGTGTTAATCAAGAATTATTTATCTGCTAAAGCTGATTATGCTGTATTAAATGTGGTGTTTATCTGTTTATCTACTATATTACTAGAAGATGACTAAATCACCTCCTGAGGTTCCTTTCAACCTGAACACTCTATGATTCTGTGATTCTGTACTGTAAATTAAAACTTACATATGAAATATGATTTTAATTTGTAATTTAAGAATATATTTTTTCTTAGTGTATAGAAAAAGAAAATATTTAGTATCTTCTTATAATGATTAATATATTTTTCCTTCAGTTTCAGTCTTTAAATGGTCTCACTCTTTGCAATTATGTATATTTTGGTGTTGAGATTAAGGTGCACATTTCAAGTGATGAAGTATTAAAAATATGTATAAAAATTATTTATAGACTGATAGGACTCGCTGGAGAAGAGAACATTTCAAACTGCTGTATATTTATGCGTTGGTGCCTGGTGCACTGTGGATTATGAAGAAATAGCTCTCCCTGAGTGTATGAAATGCGGAATGGCTTTTCCCTGGCACGGCGATGAATCACCGTGCAATACACTATGCCAGCTGCCAGATGCCTTTGCAGTAGGTAACAAAAAGTGACGTTCATTTAGCACAAGCTGTACCCAGGTCACGCCCAGTTTGTG
>VYZQ01006571.1:34931-49084 GCA_013400655.1 Mystacornis crossleyi | reverse complement strand
GGAGCTGGATTCCAAATTCAAACCATTTTGTTTTATCTGTGTATTAAACACTAACTTCTGTAGTGGCACTGGAAAAACACATGAATGAATTTTTCATGCAACTAACATGTGCATTTCCTGTTTTAAGATTCAGGAAGATGCTGCCTTATGTGGAAATAATCCTGTTGTTTCTGCACTGACTGTGGAACTGAGCAAAGAAACCCTGGACACTATGTTAGAAGGTCTGGGAAGGATTCGGGACCAACTTTCTGCAGTTGCAAACAAATGAATGCTCAAGGGCATGGATTCCAGCAGCAAGGGAGGGAAGTATTCTCTACCTACAGCTGTCAGAAGTTGCAGCCTAGTGTAACATGTTGTCTAATTCAGCAAATCAAAACCAGAGATCTCTTTCTTGAATTAATGAGATAGCTTTTGAAAAGCTAACACTCAAATATTCATATGGTTGGATGCCAAAAAGTGCTTTCCTATTATGTTGTTGAACAAAAGCTGTTCACCGTTTCAGAAGAGGATTTGAGGGCTCAGGGCCTGGCTTAATCACAAGGGTCATTACTGGAAACAGCAAATAGCCGCAGCCAATGGAGCAAGTTCTGTCTCTGTCCTGAAATGAGAATCCACAAGGCTCAAGCTGGGTAATGGGCTGCCTTCCAACATTAGAAAAGGAGGGTGCTTCTCTGGAATGTGCCTGTACTGAGGTGCCTGCTGGATGTGGCACTGTCTCTCTCAGTGAAGCACAGCCGTGCTGCAGATTGTTATTACAGGATAATGCTTTGAAACAGAGCAATTATGCTACAACACATTCCCTTCTGGTCAGCTTCATAGCACCATTTGCAAAATGACTGTTCTGAACATCTTTAGCAGGAACGAATTTCCTCCTTCTGTTTGAAAAGGAAAAAAACGAGTTCAGGTAATTCATATTTGGGGTTTATTGGGTTTTGGGCTTTGCCTTTGCTGTACAAAAACCAGACTGGGAGAATAAAGAACTGAAGGCTGTTGTCTGTGCTGTAGGAAACCCCTCTGTGGCAATACTTGCCTATACTTCTCCAAAGTGTTCTGTTGTTTGTGTAAAGCTTCATTTAATTAAAGAAGGAACTGCTAATTGATTTTGTGAATCCTTTTCAGTCTGGAAGAGATGTTGTCCTGGGTTACCTCAGCCTCTTTGTGATGGTGCCAAGTTTCTAGGCGGGTTTAATGGATGTTCATGTTTGTTGCTGAAGAAAGATCTTTTGTTTCCTATTTAAATTGATTCATTTTAAACTTCCTTCTCTTCATTATAATACAGTTTCTGGGCACCTTTTTCTATGGGCACCACCTCTGTACAATATTAAAGTGATGACCCTGACCTAGAAGTTTATATGTGCATTGAGAGTGTGGAGGCGTTAAATGCAGAAAATAAAATTCAGATTCTTCTTTCTGATGAGCTTCTATAGAAGTCTGTATCCAAATGTGTTTATGGCAAAATCCAATCTTTCCTACAACACTGGGCTCTCCTTCAAGACACAGAACATTGTTTGTTGTGTTTGGAAGCATGAAATCATTCCAGAAATGTGCATAAACTACAAGAGCTTTGTTAATTAATTTTATACATCCCCCCAAAATGCAGGCTAGAGTCTAAGTGAAGGCTGTGCCTTTAAAAGATAATGGTGAAATGCAGCTTGTGCATCAAGATCAGCTGTGTGACAAGTCCCTCCTCAACGTCTGCTTTGAGCAAAGATTGTAATGCTTAATATGGTAGCAAGGCAAACTGGTACATTTCATGTAGAACAGGGACATCTGAAAGGAGAAGATGGATATTAAGAGTATGTTCTACAAGACTCAAGCTGTGAAAAACATCTCTAACCGAGTACTTCAGTTCAAGGAAGTTTTGTTGCCTTGGCAGCCTGGCCTTAAAAGAACATCTCAAATAGTTTATATAGTGCTGTTTTAGAAGGTAAGAATCACCGAGGAGGTAAATAATGCAGGATGGAGTACTGTAGTGTTAGAGACACTGAGGAAGTCAAAACACAGAGGAAATCCTTGAGGTAAATACTGAGGTTACAGTCAAAATGTAGGGTCTAATGCAATGAAAAACTGATAGTTGCTCTCATGTAAAACAATTACACAACTTTAGAGCAGTTGAACAGAAAGACTCGAAACTGAAAAGGCTTTTCCGGTGGCAGAGTGCAGCTTTCTGCAGGTAGCTAAAAGTTGCCTGTGGAGTCTTAATAAAAATGAGTGTTCCCACTGGATCAGAGATGCCAAACATTGGGCGGCTTCAAGGGCTAGATCTCAAGTCATTCTGCAAGAAGACACTTCTGGCCCAAGATTTAGGATGCTGTGAGAGCTTGCCTTCAAATCTTGGCCTAAATTGTTAGGTATTTTTTTGTTGGGTCTTCCCTCCTTAGCCAGGAGAGCTGAGGCTGCTCAGAAAAAGGTATATAAAGCAAGGGAGGCTGAGCAGGACTGTCACTACCCAGACAGCAGCAGAACTTCACATTAAAGTCCTTTTTATGGAGATTGCTACGCAGAAAGAGTAAATTGCCTGCTACTGCCGGCAATCTGATGTGATCTTTTTCATAAAATTATTGCTCTCTTAAAATGAGTTAGATTTTCATCCTCCTTCCACATATTGCTGCTGTTTGGTAGGGCTAGCCTAAGAGATGATGTATTCATCCCTGTTACCAGTTTGTTACTGTGCCAACACTGCCCTCTTTTGCTTACTTCTTTCTTGCCTTTCCATTTTTCTCTCCTATTTAGGAAGCAGTAAAATCCCTCTCCACTTTTGATGGCTAAGCCTTGTAAGCTCTGTATTCTGTGCCTTTCAGAATTG
Source organism: Mystacornis crossleyi (assembly GCA_013400655.1). Taxonomy (NCBI): domain Eukaryota; kingdom Metazoa; phylum Chordata; class Aves; order Passeriformes; family Timaliidae; genus Mystacornis; species Mystacornis crossleyi. The sequence goes on along the minus strand of VYZQ01006571.1, from coordinate 46,278 downwards.
CAGTGGCCGTTCTTCACAGTTTGCATCTCCCTTGAACGGGGTCATCGCCACAAGTGTTACTGGAGGATTGTCCAAGGACATTACTAAAGAATGAACTGTCATAGTATGTGAATCACCTGGATGAATGAACTGCCAGGAAACCACAAGCCTTCACTGTGAAGCAGAGCTTATCAGCTCCATCCTCATTACAGTAGTATTTAAGAAATAGAAAATTCATTTTCTACATGTACACTTGATAATGGTGCTAATTCAGTTACTGTAAGCAAAACAGTAATAAATTTATTTGTAAAACACAAGTATGCAAGCTAAATTCAAATGGTATTTCACAACCAGGTGTGTTGAATCTGCGTTGAAGTGTTGAAAAAGCATTAAAAACATTAAAGCCTACTCTGTATTATTCAAAAGGATACAAACAATGCTTCCTTTTATTGCAAGACAATATGTGCTTTAGGGTATTCAGACTAAAAATGGTGTACACGTGATTGAGAGCAAGAAAAGCTTAGAAAGAAAATGATTCCTAGCTTCCTTTAAGATTCCTAGCTTCCACTTCAATTACTGATGTTTAAACAGTGGTTTAAAACAGTAGAACACGTTCTAAGACTTGGGATGGTCTGGTAAAGGTGTAATAATTGCTCTATATTTAAGTTTTGAGTTTAATATGTGGAATTTATATATTCAAGCTCTTCCAAAGCTGTAATCTGTACAAAATTTTTGCTTTGTTTATAACTGAGGTCTTAGTATTTCACTTCAAACAAGTTATTTTGTTACTAGTAATCTGGTTTAGAATTGTTTTCACCTAAGTCAAAAAAGTTTCTGTTCTTCTGGTATCTAATCTTCACTGGATATAATAAATTTTCTTTAACAATGTAGATGGGACCACCTGCCCAGATCAGGATTGGAAAAGGCATTTTGGGATCAATAGACCAATCTGGGATAGGTCTCTTGTTAAATGAGATAAAAATCTCCCTTAAAAATCGCAACAGCCCAGCTTAATCTCAGTTTTCAGTACTAGGAACAACATACACAGTGGTGTAATTTCCTCAGCTTCTTTATAACTCTCGTTACTGTGAGTCATAATAACCCCTACAAAAGTAGCAGTTTAATACATTCACCACTCTTTTTTATATACCCTTGGATGATTCATCTCAGTAAGCTGTAGAGTGGCAGCACTTGAAGCTGAGGAATCCCACCTCCCCAGAATTTTTCAGTTACACTCAAAAAATCATAGGTATCCTTTAAAAGCCCCACTGTAAGGATCAGTGGCCAAACAGTCCTTGTTGCTCTTTTAAGCACATAAGAACCTGACTGTTGCTGCTCAATGCTTTATAAACTTTTTCTGGAGTTATTAGTGCCTATCAGTCTTGCCACTGACATTGCTGCTGCTGAAGTACCTATGAAATAAATAGCAAAAATACCAACAAAGTGCCCCCACCCTGTGACGTAATTCCCTGGTGTATTTTACTATCACAGGAAGAAGAGGGACTATGGCAGGGCCAGAGCGGGCACTGCAGGCTCACAAGCCTCCTAAGCTTTCTGCAACTTTGGACTTCAAGAAAGAAGGAATCATAGAATATCCCAAGTTGGAAGGGACCCACAAGGGTCACGGAGTCAAACTTCTGACCTTGCACAGGACAGCTCCAACAATCCCATCGTGTGCCTGACAGCGTTGTCCAAATACCTCTTCAACTCTGTCAGGCTGGTGCTGTGATCACTTCCCTGGGGAGCCCGTTCCAGTGCCCAACCACCTTGGGGAAAGAACTTTTTCCAAATAACCAGCCCAAACCTCAATAGAGAACTAGAAAATGAACCAAGATTTACAGTCCTAAACACTCAAGCCTAAATGTCACTGTCTTTGAAAGAATTTGACATACCATAACCACTTAGGTCAGTATTTCCAGCCTGCTAAACTGGGACTGCCTGGCCCGGCTGGGCGGCTCTGCCCCGCTAGACCTTGACCAGTTCGGCCCGGCTCGGCTCGGAACAGCTGCCCATCTCTCGCCGACACTTCGGGCACGTGTGAATGAAAGGAGAATGAGAATGAAAGGATGCCACAACAAAAGAAACATTCCTGGAAGCGTAAATTCGTTTTCCCCAGGAGATGGCGAGCTCGGTCTCCCGTTTCTCTTCCCTCCTCAGTTTCTCGACGGGACACAGCAGTCTGGGCTGTCCTCCTCAGAATCTGGGAGCAAATCAATGACTGCCGGAGTCCAAACAGCACCAAACCAGAAGGGGGATATCATTCACTGCTCAGCAAAAGGTCTCCCAACTGCTCCCATAGCTGCGCGTTGAGGCAACTGAGCACGTCTTAGGGGAAGCTGGCAGAGATGGAAGCAGCAGACGGTTCTCTGCACTGTGCCAGTCATTTTAAACACAAAGAAGGAGGAACTCTTCCTTCTTTGTGCCAGGTTAGATCCATAGTCCTCCAGGGAGAGCTTTGGCATTCACAAGGGAAAGAACAATGTTGTATTTAAAGGGATGCTGACAACTTTGAATGCTTCCAACCTGGCCTCTCGCAGACAATGCAAGTTTTGTACAGATTGGTCTTTAAATAGTGGTGAGCAGGACACTAAAAATCATGTCTGGAGAAGGAAGTAAGATGGGGGGAAGGGAGAGTTCCTTCTTTCCCAAGCATGCTAGAAACCAATTTAAAACAGTGCACGAAGCACAATGGCATCCTGTGCAATGTATATACAAATTCTCTTGTTGCGTTTTCACTCACTTTTGCCGCTGCTGTTAATACAAGGCCTGGGGTGAAAGCATTCCCTCCCCTCGCTGACCTTCCTGCACCCCCTCCTCCCAGGAGGCATCATCGTGCCAGTCTGGGAGGGGAAGTGCTAATGCACACTAGCAACACTGACACACCACACAGGGCTGTCAAATATGCAGAGTAAACACACAGAACAGAGGCAGTGAAATAGCACCCTGCTTTCATCCTTACTCTCTTCTAGTCACTGTTCTTGTAAATACTGCTTTGGAACAATAGTAGGTACGGCTTTTTTTCCCCCCTCTAAGGAAGACACGATTTGTCAAGTTGACAGCATCCCTTTATGCCGATGAGATAGTGAGGGTTGAGTGCCAACTAGCAGCAGAAATATAATAGCATCTATCAGAGCTGTTAGCTAGAGTTGGCCAGTGCTTTTGTTTGTAATTTAGAGGGCTATAACTCAGCCTTGCAAATAAGATGCAGCAAGAACTCTGCAATGAAAATCTGGACCTTGCAGTGGGCCCTTTAGTTTCTTTAAAAAAAAAAAAAATCAAGTTTGCTTTGACATTCTGCACTGTGCTGAAAAGAAGTGATAAGAAACGTGGATGAGATGACTGCAGTGTACCAATGCCTTTGCACTGACAGGGCTAACTGGAAATGCTGATTCCTTAACTGTATCAGTGACTGTAAGTCCAGGATGTTCAAACACACTTTCTCTATCAGTAAGTCTTGAGGCAAATGGCATCTTCACTTCCAACCAAATCACTGTACAGGTCAGCAAGGCTCCCTGACTTGTATCTCTGCTCCACACACTGACAGGGCTCAACCCACATAAAGCTCGCTGAAGATTTATAACCACAATCAGAAAGTTACTCACTGTCTGAAGTATCCTGGTTCCTTAGTGCTTGGTGGCATTTAGGCATTGGGGCCTCATTCCCAAGCCTGTTTCTGCATTTATCTTTTTTTTTATGCCTACACAGAGACATGACCCCTACTTTTGAACATTATTTTTTTTCAATCCACTAGTGTCAGCCATTATTCCATGCTCTATTAAGCCAGAATGGTAGAAAGTCTAGAAAGTTTGAACTGGATCTCAACAGACAAATGATATGCTTTTGTGTCTGATGACAAATAAATAATCAGAAGATCAGAGTGAAATCAAAGAAACACAAAAACATGTCTTTAGTGCACTGTATAACTGAAAGTTAAAAGAGAACTGCATTTAGGAACTACTTTTTTTCCCTCTCTGAAAAGAACAGCATGAAAGTGTACTTGGCCATCTGTGTCTCAGGATGTTTTCCTTTTCCTGGGCACAGATGGTAAACTTCAAACATCCCTATCACTCCCATCTACCACATAAGCCCTGTAAACAATCTTTTTTTACAATTTCTAGCCATTGCTTTCCAGTGACCTCATTTCTCCCTTTGGTGCTGTCTTGGAAGTTCTGGCTCATATTAAAGGCCCTGAAATAGACTCATTCAAAGCTCCCTCGTGGGTGTGGTAACATAGTTCTCAATAAAGCAAAGACCCTTTAAACAAAATGAAAGCTGGCCACATTTTTGCCTTCTCCTTAGGCAAGTAAAAAATTAAAAACCCCTTTCCTATGCTTTCAAAACAATCAAATAAAACAGCTAAGCAAGAAATCTAGTCAAGGTGAACCTTCATTCCATCTTTTGGTTTGCACACCACCTCTCCAGACTACACATTATCTAAGGCAGAGACCTTGTCTTCATAGGCCCATACAGGAGACTGACTGCCACCAGTACTCACATCAGTTACACCAGGGAGCCTGTCTCCTGGTGTTAATGCATCACCAAAATACTGTAGTTATTTCAGGATCAGATTTCCAATTGCCTGACACAGCAGCGGTCTTATCTTTTCCTAGATAAATGAGGCTGATCTATGCAGTTTAATGGGTGGATTGTGTCACCACTGACAGCTCACAGAGAAATGGTCCAATTTTCAGAGGTCTGGAGTACTTTGGAACTTCAGATACTTCTGATATACTTCTGATAACCCTCCCTCTGTGCCCATCTAATCTGCAATGTCAGATGGGATCGCAGCACAATTTCCCCCAAGAGATGCAATTGTTGTGGCATTTTTGGTTAAAATTTCTTCTTCCTCTACAGTTCCATTTTCTTATATCATTCTGTATCATACACAGTGTCATTCTCCACTCCAGAACAGACTACATTCAGGTAGTGAAAGAACACCATCCTATTTCAAAAATTCAGTAATAAATGAAAAGCACCAAAACTAAAAAATAAAATAAATTACACAGACTGTCCTTTGTTGAAATGGTGAAGAGAGCTATGAAGCCTTCTAGTAACTGAAAACGAACTTGACTTTCAGGTGATGAAATTCAATTATTTCTCTAGAGAGGGGGAAAAATCTTTGGGGACGATCACTGTATACAAAATCAACATTCTGGTCGTTAATATTTATTCTTAAGTAAAGGCAGCTTATTCACATTAGCAGCATTCTGGGGAAGGAGTATCCTCTAGCTGTTCTAACAGCAGCCACTGATGCAACTCTGGACCACAGCCTGGTTTTGCTGAGAGCTCTGCATGCCCTACAAGAAATCACAGCTCCTTGGCTGCAGAAACAAACAGGGCCCAGGAGCAGCTGCTGCTCTCCAGGCTCAGCAGCATGTCCAGTCCTCAGTAGTGGGACTGAGTTTGGCTTTTGCAGCAGACCTGGAGGCCTTGATGTCACCTCTGGGACCCCAATAAAACTTCAGCAGGCAGCCTGGGTGGGGGTGGGAGTGGCCTGGAAACGCAGACTTCTGAGCTGAGTGTTTGTCTATGCAGTGTCTCTGAACATCTCACTTTACCTCTGACTTCTGCCTAGCAGGTAAAAAGCTACGTTACACCTATTTTGGGGGTGATAGAATAATTAACTGATCCACTTGGTATTAAGCCTCTTGCAGTGTGCAGATAAAGGAACCTACAAGTGTACTGAGCCTTTTGCCAAGACAAAGACGTCGATACTGGAGTATTGTGTTCCCTACGACAGCGAAGGCTGAAATGATTTTCTGCTGCCTTCGAAGGAAAGAATGCTTTGCAGAATTTCTCTCCCTCTCTCTGAAGTTCCTCAGGAGCACAGTACCACACAGCTTTGAAAATACAACGGGGTTCAACTCCTGGACCTAAATCATTATCACAATGCTCTTCAAAGGAACCGCATCCTGCTGGGCTTTACAGCTGATTGCAACTCTTCACCTCTCCCTGACCCACTTTAACAGTGTGTCATTCTACCCCATTCATATGAAAGGCTTCAGAAGGAAACTGTGAATAAAGGCCACAGTGAAAGACCAGCCCATCTGTTTGTTTAGGAAGAACCCCCTTTGCTTTGTCTCAATTTCAGACCTTCCATGTAAATCCACAACTATCTAGATGATTTCCCTGGATACCCCCCCTTCCTTTCTCCACCTCTCCAGCAGCATCTTATTCCTTGGCCTTGTTGCTCCTTTCATGTAGCGGTGACTGGGCAGATGAATGGGCACAGGAAATAAATTCCATGTATTTGAAGTCCCCTTGGTAAGAAGCACATGTGCATGCAGAGTGAAGAAGGGATTATGGCACTTCCGAACAAACCATGCCTGGATGATTCTGATCAATTCACTGGCATTAATTTCATTTTCACAGCTAAGGTCCCTTTTGCCTAGGGTGCTTTGTTTTTTATTTTTGTTTTAAATGCTGGTTTCCAGGCATTTACTATAAGATATGGTAAGAATAAATACGCCCTGGGAGGCAGTACAGCCTCAGCAGGCCTTTAGGAGGTCTGCAGAACTCGCAGATAGCAGGGATGTCTCATGGGTGGAGTGATGACGTATTGCTCAAATAAACCTGAGATGAAGCAGATGCAGGAAACAGTGAAGGGGCCTTCAGCCATCCGAAGTGAAATAGAAATATGGATTTACTGTTTTTTTCTGAAATCAACCAGGGACTTCATCATTGCTATTTATTGCCTTATTAACTCACTTTTATTATAGCATTCAGGATGTTTGGACATTCCACACCTGACAGAGAAATGCCTGCAATGAGCTAATTATATTCAGGCATTGTCCTTTATTTGGGCTGGCCTACAAAGAACTTTATGGGTCTGTTACTTTCCCCTTGAGATCTATTGTATGTCGACTTAGACAGAAAATGTCACAAGCTGTTTTATAATTATAAACAAGCCCCTTAACCAGTGTTTCTGCTTCTCTTTCTCCTCTCACACCCCTCAGGAGCCCTCCACCAGGAGTTCTCTGACTGCATCACCAAAAAGATCACTTGTCCCCAGAGTCCCTGTCATTATGTACTGCCTTTGCATGACCATGCAAAGTCCTCCTGCGCTTCTGAAAACAAAGGCAAGCCTAAGCCAGCTCCACAGATTCTCCCTCCTTACCTCCAGTGGCTTTTCATGCTGTGTTAGCACCTTCCTGTCCAGTTTGGAGCACAGTCTGGAGGGCAGCTCTGCTCTGAGGACACAGGACTGGGCTGTCTGGTGTTAATTAACCTGACAGGACTGCAGGCAGCACAGGGCTCTGTATCCAGGTGGGCGCTGTTATAAAGGCAACAACAGCATCAATACTAGCTCCAGTGACTACAGCTTTCCTCTTTTTATTTGGTGCATCACAGGGAAAAAAATAAAAGAAAGTGAGAGAGACTGATGCAGGGAAGGGAAGGATCAATGGTGCTCTGCTCTTTGTGAGCAACCAGACTGAAAATGTTCCCCACTCAGCCTAGTGATGAGAAATGGCAGGCTGGGAGCGACCACACCATGGCCCTATTTCAACACACATGACCTGACTGCCAACTAACCTAACTCCGGTTAGAGTTAGCAAAGCCTTGGATTTAGAAGAACAATACCTATATTCAGCTGAAGAAACAATTTGTGTTAAAAATATATCTACTAATTCTGTCCTGAAAGGCCAGATCCCCAAGCCATGCCATGTTTGGAGTAAGTAGTGAATGCACCTGGTCCTGCTGATCCCAGTGCTGAGTTCAGTCAGCTGTTCAGTGAGACAGACCCAGTACAGCAGCAGGGAGCCAGGCAGCAGTTCGGAAGGGAGATTTAAGAATAGACAGTGCTCTAAACAGGCAATTGTCAGCCAGTATTTGGAATTTAGCAGTCAGCAAGCAGAAAGCCTCCAAATAAGAGAATTAACTGCTGCTTAAGGACTTTGTGCTCTAGCTGCTAGCTGACAACCAAATCTGTGCTGAATCTGATGCAGCCAACTTTAATCCTGCTGTGTTATCAATACTGTCTATTTCCAGGTTTAAACACTCCCAGCAGATAAAATGCCCTTGAATACTCACCGTCTCTTTAATTCCTAACACTTTATTTGAAAACATAATACTATCTCATTAACCAATGGCCACAACACCCTTCATCCACTCCAAGATCCTTTTCTGTTTGATATCTACCACATTATCTCAATCCACTGAAGCAGGCCCACAAGTGCTGTTAAGAGACCCTGTGCAACACTGCTGAAGTCAGATGACAGATCGCCCTAAAACTACATATCCTGACATTGAAGGAGATAACTAGAGTAGAAATACTTCGGGAAAGGCAGTCTTCCAGAAGGCGAAAAAAGGTGACAAGGCAAAGACATTGTCACATGCCCTCATCTGATCACAAACTGAGACGGGTTGTAAATGAATCCCCAGAGAGTAATTGCATTTTCTGGTTTTAAGCTCACGCAAATCTCAGGGTTCAGCCACACACTCAGCCCGCCACCTTTTAATGAACATCACTGAGCCCTGCTAACTCACTGTGCCTTCTGCTCCCCGTGCCTGAGAGCACACACAGCTGTACTGACCTAAACTGCAGCCATAGGCAGGTCAACACCCTTTGCATAGGACGGGTCAGGTTGGAAATGCCAAGTTAAGGCCATACTGCATCCCCTTCTGAATGGATAGGACTAATCTGTCTCATCCTGTGCTTTAAATGTGGTTTAAATGTGTTTTGCAGCGTAGGGAGGAGGCCCAAAACCATGAGATATGCCATGAGATAAGTAATGAAGGGATTTCCATCGAATATGCTGAGAGATTATGTAGTGAAGGGATTATGCTGGCATTACAGTGGGCATGACGGCCTGCTTTTTGATAGGTTATCAGGAGGGAGGACCCTTATCTCTGGAACTGGTGGAAGAGGGAGTGACACACTAACACATCAGGGTTCTGTTCTACCCTTGCACAAACCCCAGACTACGTAATCTCTCTCTTTGTAACTCCCCATATCCCTCATTTACACATAAGAGGGCTGCCATCCTCCTCCCATTTATGATGGCAATAACAGGATATTTTCACCGTAGCTTCATCTCCACTTCAGCCAGAAGTATAAATGGGCATTTGAAATCCCTAGTGGCAGAGGGTGAGAATATAACCTCTCCTTGCAGACATCGACTTGCTCCTCTCTCCTTCCCAAAGCAGGGAGCCTCTTTGATAAGATTTTGCCTCTGACTGCATTGGAGTATACCCGGGAACACTTGTACATAGCGCTATCCATTTTTATTTTGCAGGTCTGGTGAATTTATCACCATCAATCTCACAGTAACCCGTAACCTGCTGCTTCAATAAACTGCACTATTTGTGCATCTGTGATAGCGAATGTGACCAGACTTACAGTGTGACCCACAGGATTTGTGCATCTCAGATCTTACTGAATGTGACCAGATTTACCAGAAATTAAACCCAGCCACACCCAGCCCCTCTGATCTCTGAGGACCAACTGGAAAGCAGGGAGGATAATTTTCTGCCAGATTTCTATACTCTTAACACAACAGCTAGCAGAGGATTCACAGGAGATGGACCCACTCAAGCATCCATTCACCTGTTTTGCAAGTTTTCTGAACACAGCCCCTCAACCTACCTTTGCAACCCATGTCTGCTCCAATGGCCAACTTGGCTCAGAGTTCTGCAGTGCTCAAGAGCAGAAGAAATGGGGTGTAATTCTGCAGTGTGAGCCTCCAGTCTCCCTGTTGTAACTGAGGCTCCCTGGGCAGTCTCTTCAGTGATGAGTCAGAGATGTGGCTCCCATGCCAGCACTTCATCTTGCACACTCTGTCCCGCTCTGAAGATCTGCAGCTCTGTGAGCCTCATCTACAGCTCTTGCCTTGCAGACAGGAAGCAGCCTGGAATGATAATTGGGGGATCATAACCTCAGCAAGCAGATCCCCAAGGCTTTCGTCTCTGGCTGTTGTGCTTTCAGCATTATCAGGAGTCAGAGAAAATCGGATGTGATGGCATCAGCATTTAGGGCAGGAAAGGGCAGGGAACACTGAAGAGTTTTTAGGGATCTGGAATGGGATGGTTGGTGTTTGGTATTTAGACAATGAGGCCACCAATTTCAAGATAAACTCTCGTGGGTTGCTAAAGGCCTCTAATTAATTCCAACTCTCCTCTTTTTCCCATCAGCCTATTTTCCCACGTGCTCCTTCACCCAAATGTGCTGTAGTCTCCATTACTGAGGAACCCTGATGGGGAGGCTGGGGGAGGGAGGTCTGTCCTCTTATGCAACTCCTGCTGACAGGGACAGCATCCAAACTGAGCAGCACAGGGGGCCTCGTTGTAAGTAAGTGTTTGAAACAACAACTTCCAGCTTTGTATATAAATGAAATAAGTTACTGAGCAAAGCAATGCTCAGTCATGATCTTGGATTCACAGCTGAATAAGACTAACCACAGACAACATCAGCAAGGAAGCAGAAGATTCACACCTGCTTACTGGATGGGCTGATGCTGGGATTTTCAGCACTGCCTGCAAGAGCTCTCACTAGTCAGATGGATAAATAGGATCTGGTAGTCCAAACAGCATGTCTATCCCTCCTCTGAACTGCTCATTGGTAAGTACTTGACAGTGAAAGAGTTAACTTGGTGAGAGTCCCTCGATACCTATGTGATGGATTTATCAAGTGACCCCTCTGGCCAAACATGTTCACTCAGACCAGAGCCTGCTTCCTCATTAGCAACAATAAATTCAAAGCAGATGGAAAAACTGCTCTATTCTCTGACCCAGCTTTCAAAGCCCTTTGATTTCAGAATCCCTCGGCTGGTCTTTGACTTTTCTTGCCTGTCAAGTTCCCTGGCAAAATTGATAGTAGGAGGATATCAGCGCAAATTCTGGTTCTGGTCATCTCCCCTGTCAAATTTCTCACATCTGACCATGTTAATTGCTTCTTTCTTCTCCTTTGGTGTAAAGACCGTTTGATTTTTTCCCTATCCTTTCTCCCTCAGCAGTTATTACAACACTTTGAAACAGTCAGTGGTTAACTCTTGACTATGGCTGCATTACTCCTCTGTAGTGGTTTGATTGGTACACCATTTTCGTGCAGGGGTTTGATTCGCATTTTCCCCTTTCTGTGAGATAAGAACAGGGAGGAATACAAAGCAGGCACCAACCTTTAAAGAATATAATGAAGTTTATTACTAAAACTAAAAGTAAAATGGAATAAAAAGGAATTAAAGCAAATTAACCCCCTTTTTCTCCAGCACCTCCTCCATCCACCTATAATATAAAGACACAAACTTAAAATCAATTCAGTCAGTTTGCCCTTCTATAACAATCTTGGGTCAGTCCATTTAGAGAGAGAAGTCTCTTTTGTTCAGCTATGGAACTTTTCCACAAGAACAATCTTCTCATGGCATCCATGTCA
>VYZQ01006571.1:20665-34554 GCA_013400655.1 Mystacornis crossleyi | reverse complement strand
GCCCAGGCCCCTCTCAGGGGCTGAGCTGGGCCCTCCGTTACCTCTGTCTTCGCCGGAAGAGCAAGAGAACGATTCCCACATCACTGGCTGAAAGCCATGAAATAAGTGGACATCTGGAAAGGACAGCAAGATAGCAACCTAAGTACTGATGTCTGGAGGAGGCTCCACATCAAGTGTAACACCAGGACAGACTCAGTGACTAAGCAGTAGTTGGAGCCATACCACAGCTCACATGGACTCTGGCAGGCGCGTGCTGCAGAGTAACTTGGGCAGAAGGCACTTGCAGGACTCTGAGGACTCTCCCTCAGCGGGCACAAGACATTTCCTGCAGCCCAACCCATGCCTTCCTGCCTTTTTCACAAAGGTATTTTTTCCAGTCCCCAGCCTGGATGTGAATTTTCAACCAACTGCTTCTCATCCCACCCAGGTGGGATGAAGGGACCCTCTCTCCTCTTCCTGCAGCCACTGAAGTCTCCTCTCAGCTCCTGTGGCTGCTTGAGAGGGCCCTCTGAAATGAGCAGGCACTGACACACTGACTTCCTCAAGGTCACCTCGGGGAGCAATCCTGACCTTGACACCTCACCATCCTTCTGGAGGCACAGAGCCACCCACCTTCACCCTACCCCTCACCAGAGTCTCATTTTGCCTGCTGCCATCCTGCTGCATCCATCCCATCCTGCCTCCTGCCCCACTAAAATCCCCTGAGAAATTACTACCCCTAAGAAAGGACCCATTTCCACTGGCAGAAAGAATGGGGAGCCCCAGTGGCAGGGTCTTCCTTCCTTCCCTCCCTGCCCTCAAAACTCACTTTGCCAAGGCAACACATCCACCATCCCAGTCCCATTGCACAGGGAGACCAGCTCTGCCATCCAGCTCAGGGGGTCATATGCCACCAGAGGCCATGAAGAAACACTCCTAAAAACTGGGCAGGTCCCAGCCATCCTGGAGATTTCCTGTCAGGCCCCGGCTCTTCAGGAAGACCACAGAAAAGTTTGGCTAAGCAAGGCAAACTAAAATGAGGCTAAAAAGTAGTGGCGTTGCACAGAAACCTCCAGGAAAGTATAGTAATAAATTCAACCTCAAATCACATTAGTCTGAGGTTTTGACCTCAGCTGCTGGCCCAAGAGTCTTCCAAAGTACAGCAAAATTCACTTTTAAACATCACTGGGATGACTCCCTACTCCTTGCAGAAACACAGCAACACACAGAGCTAGAACTCGTGAATGGCTGGTGGGATGCCTTGGCCATCAGGGCGTGTGGCAGGCAATGAACATAGGGGGAAACTTGAGACATTTCCTTTGCTAAAAGCAGCTGTCTAGGCACTTCAGCAGGACTGAGCCTATGATGCCCAGAGCAGTAAGAAGCTGATTCCATGTAATGAAAAACAACCATGTGCTGATCAGGCTTTTGACTAGACACTCACTTATGGCCAGTGTTTGATAATCCACCTTTTGTCCTCAAAACTATCGTGGGCGATGTATGTTTTTACATATCCTGTAGTAACACAGAGCCATGCCAGTGGCATACTGAAGATTTATGAAGTGCTACATTTTGGAATACATAATGCATTTCTAAATTCCTCAGATGCTTTCAAAGACCTCTCCACCATCATGCCTTTAAGCTGAAGCCAGTGCACACAATTCCGATGTTGAAAGAGCAAGCCAGGATCCAGGGGTCCTGTCCTGACTCACACAGCAAGCCTTGTGCTCAGGCAGTTTCACCTCTCCCTGCTGATGAGGTACACCAAGGTAAAAGCAGGATCATAATTTGCTCTTAGCTCACACACAGAAGCTGAAAAGCTTTAGTCCTCTGTAAGAGACTGTATAATAACCTGCAGAAGGATTTTGAGGCAGGACTGACTGAAGGATGTTTCAATTTCTCTCCAGAGAGACAGGAGTGGGTGCATGCACACAGAACTGATACGTGTCTGCATGAGAGGAATCCTGCTTAAGTTACATATTTATTATTCACTAAACCTAGTAAAAGGCACAAAGCAACACTAAAGTTTGTCTCTGAGACTGAGCAGCTGCCACAGTTGTTTTGGAGAAGCAGCAAGCCAGGCCATCAGGGTACCCACGGCTCCTACTTGTTTCTGCTGTGGGAGATGTGATCATAACAACTTTAATGATCAGACAGAAGGAAGCAGGAGGGAACCAGAGAACTTGCCATACAGCAAGGGACGGTGCAAGATGATGCTCAAAGACTGCAAAACTGTTGTTTGAGGATTATGGAGAGACTGAAGGCTGTTTTGCCTTCCTCCTCCTTTCAGGGTGCAATTGTAAGTACAGCAGAAACAAGGAAGCATTTTGTTCAGAGCAAAAAAAAAAAAAAAAAAAAAAAAAAAACAAAAAAAAAACCAANGCCAAGCAAACAAAACTGATTTCTAGTTCAGCAAGTTGGAAGAGAGAAACTTTTGGCTGTGTGTTAATGAGGCTGCTGTGGAGAATTCGGTCAGCACAAGAACACAATTAATTTTTACTGAAAGTATCAGAACATCAGACACTGAAATATCAAAGCTTTGGAGCTTTATATTGATTTACTTGTCACCTCCTTGTAGTCAGTGCAGATGAGGTAGGAGTTACTCTGTAGTTAAGTGTACCTCATTCCTTTCCTCACAGCTTTGGTAGCTGAGCCGAAAAGAAGGTGTCACCTCCCTTCCTCTCATCCTAAGCGACTTCATCTTAGTTTAAATGAATCACTTGCAGTTTTCCTAAGTGTTCAACACCTAGGTAACTGCTTCCAGTGCCAGGGCAGGGGCCAACAAAGAACTAGGCTGCAATGAACTAGGACAGCGAAAACAGGCGTAAAGGGGAGACATCCATTGCTTCAGCAGCAGAAGCCTTTGGGAAGAGCAGCAATAAAATCAGTTGAGGGCTTTTCCTCTGCAAGCCTGCCGTCTTGGGGCAGATTTCACTACCTATTTTTACTCTGAACTTGAAATAAGTAAATTGTTTGGTTTATCATTCTCTCTCCTCACAGCATCTTATAAAGCCTAAGTCATAGTGTTTGCAAAGCAGTCAGCAATTCCCAGAGAGAAAGTACCACTGAAAGGCCAGTGAGCAGCCTCAGCCAATGCTGTCATGAAGCACAATGAGTCCAGACACAGGGCAGAGGGAGCAGAAAGAGGGGAGCGATGAAGCAACCAGCCCAAGGGCCATCTTCCCCAGCCCCTTTCCCGACTGAGGGATGCTCAGCTTGCCATGATACACTTTAATATTCAGAAGGTCACAGTTTCAACTTTTGCCTCAGGTCTTCCAGACTCCTTGGCACAGCATTTCAAATTGCATTAGTTTGGGAGAGAGGCGAACAAAAAGAGTTATAGTTTTCTCCCAGGCATTGCTTAAAATAGGAAGCAAACAAATGTCATTGCTGACATGCACAGCCCTGCAGACAGCAGTGAGATGCACAGACACAGACAGATGCATGCGACTGGCCTCTCTGCTTGATCAAGACTACAATTCTTTAATCATCAACCCAACATTTTCTGAAATGCTTTTTTAATATCAGATTATGAAAGATAATTAAACAGCTTTCCATTCGCACACTGGGCCATTTGGTGAACTATGTGAATACTGTGGTGGTTTGCTCTCAGTTTTCCACCACTTTCTTTTCCACAGTCTCCTGTGTAATTTGTTCTGTCTGGCTGTTTCAAAGCACATCTTTATGAGGTCCTTTTACTCTATTCAAATCACCATCTGTTTGTTTCATTAGCAGTCTCACTTGAGGGGTGGGGTGTGTTGAGGAGGTCATTCAACATTTCAAAATTAAAAGCTTGGAACTAATATTCTTCAACTAGAAAATGATAAAGTGCTGCTCTTTCGCATTTTCCAGAAGCTTGTCTAAAAGCAACCCAGTGCCAATTTCTTGATACTTTCCCCTTTTCTTTTACCTTAACTGAGAATCACTGCTTTACTTGCAGACTAAAGACTAAATGCTTCACACAGTTCAAGGAGAGGTTGCTAAATAATCAGGCTAATACTCCACAGGTCCACTTATTATCTGAGCACATGGCTCTCAGCAAAGAAATGTGATGTTACTGGGCACAATCCCAGTCCCCCCAGAACCACCAGCTCTTTCTGCCCTACTTTTAGTGGGGTCAAGTCCAACCAAGAGTGCTCTAGGCCTGCAGTTCATGGGCCAGCACCGCATTTGATTAACGAGAGGGCTGCCACACAGCTTATCTAGAAAAAATGCACAGTGCTGAAACATAAGCAGGCATGAAGAGGGAAGCGTTTGTCACCCACAGTGCCAGCGTCACATGAGAGACAAAGGATCATTTTTCATGTCTCTACCAGGGAATGCAAGCTTGTTGGGACATGATGGCAACTCATTGATCTTGGAAAAAAATCTGAGTAATTTCTAGCTGAACCAGAGGGGGTGCAACAAATAGAGCTTCATGTCTTCATGCCCGCCTTGTTCTATAGCTCAGAATGAAAAACAAGCCCTGCCGGAGAAGGAAAAGGAGACTATTGCATTGCATTTGATTAGACTGTCTTGTGTTTGATTTTTGTGGGATGCAGGTAGGCTGCAGGGCGAAAAGGAAGATCAGGCACACTAGAAACACATAGGGTCACACAGTGATTTGTTTATTCACTGAGTCATTAACTCAGCAGTAACCATCTGCAATGTTTTATTGGTTTAGAACCCAATTTGGAAAGGTTCTTCCTTAAGCTGTGATTCCTAGACTCACCGGACTACAGCCGAAGCTATTAATTTCCCACTGGAAAAAACAAGACACTTGAAAAACACAAACACATCATAACTAATGAACTGCTCATCTGTCTGAATGCAGAGTCCTGCTTACAGAGAAGTACACTACCCCTTGCATGGGCTGCTGGCTGAAAATACAGCTGCATTAGGATGAGTGGTGCCTCAGATGCCAGGCATGTCTGGAGTTACCAAGCCATCACCCCTGTGCTGCTAGGGAGAGGCTTTCCCAACCTGCCACTTCAGAAGAGGGATGCTTACTTGCTTCTTCCCACGGGCTCCCTAAACACGGTGAGCAGAGACCCAAGCAGTTGGTCAAGCCACAACAGTGCAGGCAGACCTTCTTCCATGCTGGCAAGCTCTGTGACAAAATTACCAGGAATAGTTTCAGCAACAGGGTGGCCAGCAGGACCAGGGAAGTCATTGTCCCCCTGTACTGGGCACTGGTGAGGCCAACCCTCAAGTGCTGTGTCCAGTTTTGAGCCCCTAACTGCAACAAAGACATTGAAATGCTGGAGCGTGTCCCTAGAAGGGCAACGGAGCACAGGAAGACAGGGTCTGGAGCACAAGCCTTGTGAGGAGCAGCTGAGGGAGCTGGGGGTGCTTAACCTGGAGAAAAGGAGGGTCAGAGGAGACCTTGTCACTCTCTAAAACTGCCTGAAAGGAGGGTGTAGGCGGAGCTGGGGGTTGGCCTCTTCTCCCAGCTAACAAGTGACTGGATGAGAGGAAATGGCCTCAAGTTGTGCCAGGGGAGGTTTAGATTGGATATTAGGCAAATGTTGGGCTGTGAAAATATCCCATGGAAGTTCAGAGGTTACTTTAATTCCTTGAATTACATTCCAGCAGCAGGGCTCCGTAAAGCAGTCATGTAAGCTGAAGAGAAAGCAAGGGCAGAAGGCAGTCTTCAGGCGGAGCACGTACAGGAGCACCAGACCTTCACCAAAGGGACATGTAATACCAAGCTGACAGAAGAGATCTAACCACAGGCACAATTAAAATCCAAAGTTCTTCAGGGCATCTTAATAAACTCTCAGACTGAGCAGAGGTAAGGGCAGACAGATCCTCTGGCATTTTCCTAACAGTTGATAGTGGTGAGGGAAAGCCTCCCCATAGCCTCAGGGATCCTTCGTAGGTGACTGACGGTGTGAAGTCAGACACTCGCCAAAGAGTATAACACAAGCCTGTTTCCAGATGACAGCTCATGTTCTTATCCCCCCTTCCCCTTCATTTCCTCCCCTTTGCCTTCAGACCTGCCACAGTCCATTTGGTAAAAATGATCTGTGCTGCTTCTGTTTAAGGAGCTACTTGGATCCCATAAGGTGGTTTAAGGGCTTTCAGACAGCCTTAGTCCTGGGGCTGCCACAGAGGTTCAGCTACCATCCTCAGTCACTATAAGAGGGCTGAAGTCCAAAGCCCTCATCTTGAGCATATCTAGCAATCCGAGATCTCCCCTCCCGTGGATCCTGCAACCATTGGCTACAGGTGATTGCAGAATGCCAGATCAGACTGTATCCACTGAAATAAGTGACTGTTTCTTCAAAGGAATTTGAAACCCTCGGGTGTGCCCGTGCACACATGTCCTGTGCACTGAGAGGTAATGAACAGCCCCTGGAGCTGCTGGTGCTACCAGCCCACCGTGCAGCAGGATTAACCTCTGCTTACAACGGGGTTATAAGGCTCATGAGCATGCAGCTGAAGGGAGGCTCACCCTGACACAGTAGTATGGTCTTCGGCTCTCACCCGGCCTGGGATTTCACCACACACGGCATATGCACACTCCCAGGGAAAAAACTAAGAGCAGGGGCTGCCCTTATGGAATTAGCAGGCAGCAATGCTATTAGCACTCCAACTCCCTGTCTGCCTTTTCCTCCCCAGCCAGAGCCTCATCCTCTTAGGGTTTTGCATTTCATCCTGTCTTGGTGTCACACCACACCTTCGCCTTACGGCCCAGAGCAGCTCAAAGCCCATCTCGCTGAGCACAGCAAGTGCTTCCCTACGCTGCACCTGGCCTGTGCTGGGAACAGCTCCTCTGCTTACTTCAACAGATTAACACAAAACATGCTATCAGCACATTGGCAGGCCCTTAATATCTTTGCTGGCAGGCTTTAATGGCCTCAGGCCTTCTAAGGCATTTCATTCATCTGCTGACTGTCAGGCTGCAAGAGCACCAGGGTGCTCTCCCCCCACATCCCCTTCCTCAAAGCAGAGATAAGAGCGCAGCTATTTTAAAAGCAGGAGGTGAGATGAAAGCACTCACTTTAGTTAGGACGCTGCTGCCATTCCATAATTAACTTCACCTAAATTTTCAAAGGAAGAAAAAAAAAGCAGCCATCCGAAAATCATTTTGAATCACTCTCTCGCCCACGTTAGCCATCTCGTTCTTGATATCAATATCAAGAAAAGAAAGTGGGGACTTCTTTTATTTTTTTAATAATATTACCCTTCAAAGCACTATCTTGAGCTAATTTTTCAAATGCCAGCATGAAAGGCAGCCAGGTCACACTCTTTTCTCTGTAGTTCCTTGTATCACTTTGGGCTACCTATAAACTCAGGGTCAAAATGACATTTCTCCCTCCCACCTCCTCCTCCTCCTTTCCCCAGTTCCATAAAGCAGAAAATGTTAGTGCCAGCCACCTGACAAAGTGTTCCTTCAGGGCCTGTAGTAACCTGTGGCCCTTCCCTCCACACACTAATTCCAGTGTGCATCTTTAAACCAGCATTCTTTACAGCAACCCATTTCCAGTACACCCCCGGCTCCCTTCTGGGAGACATTCACAGTCCACACATTCGTTAAGTTACAACCTTCCTTCATGGAAACCTACAGAAATACCTACTCTGGGTTAAGATCCAGCCTGGAACCTTATTCTAGAGTAAAATCCTCCTCCATGTGAAGAGATATACAAAGTAATTGTTTCAATGAGTCTGCAGAAATAACAAGGCAAACAAATACCTAGAAGTTAGAAGAAAATATGGAATTCAAACATTCGTTCAAGTTTTTTTGATCACTGCAAGAATTTTTTGCAAAAAGGAAAAGAACTTGAAACAGTTACCTGCTTGTCCAGACTTACCTCTTCCTTTTTTCCTCCTTAAATCTGCAAAAAATCTTCTGGTAAATGGAATGGACTTAAAAGATTTTAAATATATGGATAAGACAACACTATCCAGTGGTCAGGAAGCTGGATCTTGGAAGATGCAGGTTCCGTTATACCTGAAACTCATTCTGATGTCTCTCCCTGTCTCAGGTGTCCCTACTTAAAAAACAGTGCAAATCTTCCTCCCATCCCTGCAATGGATAAAAAAGAAGAGAGAGTGATTAGTTGCTTGAGAAACATGACTTAAACAAAGCAGCCAAACGATTTTTATGTAGCTTCCTGAAGGAACCTGAAATTGGTCTAGAACGATTTTCACATATTTCAGGGATCAGATACCAGACAGACCAAGTCCTGCTACCAAATCTGAAACAACAATTGCCTTCTCCTGTGAGTGCTGCGCTTGCAGCTCCACTGGGGTCACAGTGCAGGAATTTCTAGCCCTGACCTGCAGCCAGCTCATAGACTGGCCTTGCTGATGAAGATCTGCTGTGTCTCTCAGATTCACAGGTTTGCTGCCTTTTTTTTTTTTCCCTGTAGAAGCTCAGGTACAATTTTATTTTATGTAATTCATGTCTTAACCAGCATATCTAACACAACACCTTGCAAGTGGATATGTAAGCCAACTGCTTTATTTCTGAAGCAAAGCACTCTCCAAATCCACTTTGGGTAATTCATTGGTACTGCTAACTCCTCTGCTCTGCACAGACTGCCAAGGGAGAACAATAAATACAGCAACAGATGCATGGAGAATTTTTGCTCTTGACTATGCATCATATTTGAGTAAACAGAAATTAGCAAAAGAGCAGCCAAGTATCAACCATACTTCCTTAGTCTGCAAGTTCACTTATTGTGCAGCATTTAAATATTTCTTATTCAGGTGCAAGAGCTGGAACACATAAGAAATCTCCAAAGCAGTTATATACATACATATAGATTAAACAGCGAACCTTCCTGTCCTCCCCTTACCCCACACCTCTGCGAGATAGTGCTACTTTGGATGCAGCCTTGGGCGGGGAGCGTTTGGAGCGTTTTCTAAAATAACTTTGTCACAAACAAATGAGAAGAAAAATCTACTCTGTCAAACACAACATCGTACTTCTTCATCACTGTGCCGCAACAGGCCTCGCATCTGTCAAGGCAATAGCAGGTGTTCCAAAAAAATGTAAGAGACTCAGATTCATTCAGTCAAATTGATGCTGCCAGAGCGCTCCTCGAGAAGTGAGAGGTTTGGGTGAAGCCGAGCTGTTACTCCTGTTGCTCCTGCACAGGTGAAGGTTATGGCATTTTTATGCTGGAAAATGACAGTGGTTTAACTTTGAAGGAGTTACAGGCTGTGGTATCAAATAATGAGAGATGAAAGGTTTTACCTCAGGATAACTGATAGGAATTAACCTTCGGTAAGACGAGACTAGGAAAAAAAAGAAAAAGCCACCTGTAGAGTGGCTGTTGGGAAGCAGATAGAAGTGATTGTCCAAATCAATTCTCAGTGAAAGGGGGTCTTCTGTACAGTATCCAGCATCAAAGCACCTACACCTACTGAAACACTTTTTACCCATTCCCACAGAAATGTTAAGGGTCAGATCAGCCCCAAAACTGCTCTATCTCTTCTTCTCCAGCGGTCCCTGCAATAAGGCTGTAAGGAATACTACTGAGATTTTGGGAAGCAGAGAATGATGTTTCAATTTGTCTACTCACAGTATGTTTGGCAGATAAACAGAAAAGCTAATGCCCTAGAGAGATCAATCCAGGACTTTTCCAAAGTGCTTTATGCAGTATGCATACCCTCAGCTTTGCTTTGAAAAGCAAAGAAGAGCTGTGAATTTCCACATGAAGATGTCTTTGCTTCAATTAATAACAGCACATCATTTTGGACTACAGCTCCCCAAACAGTGCAAAGCTGCTTAGTTCTCTCTCCAACAGATAACTGAGGCTGACTGATTAACACACTGCTTGCAAACCAGCAAGAAAAGATGCTGCTCTCAAAAATCACTGCTGCCTATTTAATTTTTAAGGTGTAAAAATTGGGATCTTTAAACAAATCAAAGCAGAGAGAATAAAAAAAACTCAATTAGGGATCTTAGCTGGAGAGTATGGTATTTCTTCTCAACATTTCTCAAGCATAGCTCTTGCTGGGATGTGACTGAATGAGCCAGCTCTGAGACCCCAGTATGCCCACCCCTGCAGAGAGCCCATTGTGGCAGCCTCAACAGCTCCATCTCCCTTGTGCCACTGGTGTTGAATGCTGGATCCACAGCTATTTTGGGGCTTTGCCAGCCCCAAACAAAGATTTCCATCTGAGACTCTGAGTGAGGGTATGTGATTTAATTAATGAGGATAACACTAAAACTGGGATGCCTTTGTGAAGGTAGCAAGTGGAGAATAATCATGGAAGTGGGATATGTAAACCTCTGTATACGTATAGAGATTCAACAATTTAGACATAACATTTGAATTAGTTCTCCTTAGTCTGGGAAAATAACTTCACAACATCAGGGGTACTTCTTACAGTAATCCTTTGAGTAACAGGACTTTGCCAGGAAATGGGTCTGGATTTTGCGGGGCTGGATGGTTCCCCTGATAGTGGTGGTGCCTGCATGAGGCATCTGTCAGGGGCAGAGTCCTGGCTCGGGAGCGCAGCATCTCCACTTGAATCCGGCTCACGCGTCCGGCACGTGGATCACAGACCTGGAGATAAACAGGGACATTGTGCTGGGAACATGAGTGCTGGGAAGTGGCAGGCAGAAAGGGGGAGGGAGAGGCTAATGCTGACGGCCCCTTAGCTCTATTGGTAAATCCATATACAGCAGCCAGCACAGAGCACCGACCTCTGCCGCGGCCTCTACAGCTCTGCAACAAAGCAGACAACAAAACCGCTTCAGATGCCTTGTCTTTGACAGCACAAACAGGACAGCAAAATGAGAAATTATGAAATTAAGTAATTTTCATTTGTATAAATATGGAGACATATGGATCAGCATATTTTTATACACACAGGTACGTGTCAGTTTCCAATATCACTTTGTTTTAAAAATATATTTAAAACCCACAAAGAGTTAACAAAACTTAACATGGAATGCAAAAAGTTGTAAGAAACCTCATGTAGGAGGCTACAAAACTAGAACAACTGAGACTTCATGAGACAGGGGACACGCTCACTTGTGAACAGTATTAAAACATCAATTTTATTCAGGAATACAGAATACATTTTTGAAGATTTCCAGTTTACAAAAGTTAAAGAGAAGGCTGGCTTTCAACGTACAACCTCCTTTAAAGCATTTAAGTAACTTCTCTATTTCAAGCTGACAAAACCCCTCAAATCAAGGAAAAAAAAAAAAAGAAAAAAAAAAGACAAATGAAGGCCACAGTCCTGTACTGGGATATATTCAGGCAGAATCCAGCACAGTATTGAAATTCTTTCTGCAGTCTGTATTTTAGTCCATGGGTGTAATATAACCTTGTGTTAATAAAAAATATTGCAGATCTAGTAAGAACTGCAAGAAAAGCCCTTGTCTTACCATTTTAGTTCCAGGCATTATAGGCAAAGTAGCTTCCTAGAAGCAGCAGTTAAAAACAGTACTTGCCATTTGATCACCACATTAAAAATACAGCATTAAATTTTTTCTTCATTTATACAATTTTAAATATTCATTAAAAACTGGAATCAGTGTCCCTCCATCCTTTTCATCGTTAATAGTTCTTCTTATCTACTAAAACCATTTGTCTTTGCTAAGATGTCTAGAAGTAAAGAGCACAAGATTAACAAGCTGCAGCATTAATTAAAGTGAGAGTCATCTCTTTCCTCCACTCAGCGTCTAAATCTATCACAAGGGCCCTATTAGCTGTATCAAAGTGAAGTGGTGTAAATAAAACTGATTTGGCTTAAAAGTAGAGGAAGAAGGAATGCAGAGTTATTCAAAAATTGCGATGCAGTCGGTGTTGTTGTGTATGTCACTGCAGACTAAAGGCAAGAAAACTATTCACAGGCTCTCTTTTAAAAGCATTACTCCCAGTTTTCCATTTCCAGTACCAGAGAGGTAAACGGTAATTTGCGTTACAAGGAACTTCAGATCACTATCAAGCAGAATCACTAATGGCTTAATTTTAAATACAGAGCACTCTGATTTCAGCAGAGGTTACAGACACTCAAAGCTCCTAAATTTTATTTATTTGTTTATTTTTAAATAACCTTCTTTCCAACATGCCTTCATTTACCTCAAGTAGTAATTTCTTCAAACTCTTTTGTTCAAATATATTAATAGCTGCACTGAGAATTACTCAGCGCAGTAGTCACCATCCAGTACAGATGTGGAAACAGAATTCGGCTCTGGAAGAAAATTTTAATTGATTTTACTTTTGTAAGAATGGATCTTTGAAATAACACCCATTTGTTTAAACATTAAGTACAAAGGAAAGCTCTTGGATGACTAATATCAAACTAAAAGGTTAAGAGCAATTGCAAACAATAGGATGATCAATTCCAATTTTACCTGCTACTGAAAAGAAACCCTACCATGCGGTGTTGGATGAACATTTAATGTCAGCCTCACAAGCTGCAGGATTTTCAATGAAATATTTAATTTCATCAGCACGTTTCCCAAAGATTCCACTGAATAATGCAGCGCAGAGCTGTATTAACACACTAGAAGTGACACATCATAAACAATTTCTGTGATACTGCAGCAATTTCCAAAGAAACCAGCCTAGCAAACCTGTTCTACAAACCAGAAAACTGGAGTAAGATGAGCCACCCCAAGTTTTAGCATGCCCTTTTGGAACAAGATACTGAACAGCTGTAGTCCTCAAAGTTCAGTGGTCCCCATGAGTAACAATGAAGAGGAAGTGAAGACTTGTTGCTCATTTTGGATCTCTAGACAATGATTCGTAACAACAACCAGAAGTGCAGCTAACAGCCTCTCCAATCAACATTCAAACAGAAAGGCACAATCTCCTTTTAAGTTGTGTTCTCAAAAACTAGAAGATTCCTTTACAAAGATAAATACACCCTTAGCTGGAAGGGAAAACGTCATACCATTTAGAATTTTTTTTCCTTTTTTTTTTTTTTTAAAGTCCAAATGGATTATCTTAATGCAAAAGTAACATAAATATATACATCCCGAAAGAGTATCTTTTTTTTAATATATATATATGTACATATATGACAGTGACTGACACAGAAGACAGAAGAAACAGGCTATATTCACTCTTTTCCAACTTCTTAGCAATGCAAGGCAATGTTTTTCAGATGCCCTGGGCACACAGTATTTGGGTTGCACACATTCTGGTGTTTTTGAATGCACATGGTGAAATGCAATCCCCTGTGGAAGGCTTGTTTGAGGGATACTGGACACAATGATGTCGTTTCACTAATAGAGCTTTAGGCCACTTTAAAATTAAAACGATACCTAATTACAATGAAACTACTGCAAACTCTTCAATGGTGTGTTTTCAAGACCAATACAAAGTTTCTAAAACTGCAACAGAAAACTATTAAAGTTAATTCTGATACAGCATAACACAGCTCTCTTACAGAGCCCAAGCAGAACCTTAATGAAAGGCAAGAGGGACAACAGGGTCCAGTGATCACAGGAGATGTCCCTGCACCCACCTGTACTATTAACTCATTCATGTACCATTAACTCCTTCATGTATCATTCATGTCTGATCTACCTGTAAAATAAAGAATAACTGTCTGCTCTGTGCAATGACAACAGTCTGCCTATGACCTCGGTCAGTCAGTAATAAAGCTAAATCCTGCTTTGTGCAGGACAGCGTAATTACACTGCTTGAGTTCTCAGCAAGGATGAAACCTGATCCACTCTTGTACATGACTTTGCAAGGACCTAGGAGCATCTTCACCAACGCACTTCACCACAGGCTGCCTAAGCCTGTAATGAAAGCTGCCCTTAATCTGCTTCCAAAGTCAGCCCAGCCCATCAGCATTAGAATTCTCCAGGACTCCCCACCATGTCCTCAGTCCTGCAATGACCTGTGCTTGTAAATCTGTCTGGTCCTTGCCTCTTGCATATCATGGCAATAGACTTCAGAGCTGGAAATGAACAAAATAAACCAACCAACAACACTCCCCTCCCC
>VYZQ01006571.1:8984-20641 GCA_013400655.1 Mystacornis crossleyi | reverse complement strand
CCCCCCCAAAAAAAAAAAAAATTCAGGTGTATTTATGAGAACTGAGACTGAATTTGAGTTGTTCCCTTACCTACACTCCAAATTCTTGGGTTCTGCACATATTACCTTTGGGCAAAAGAATCTACCTTAGAAAGATGGGAAGGAAGAAAGCAGAAGGTATGGGCAGTCAGCTTCCTTCACTTCCTTTAAACAGCAAGGTCTGGTTAATGACACCGTTCTTTTACACAGAAGGAGTGGGAAATGTGGGATAGACAAATATAAATAATTTTTCAAGGCAAATTTCCCCCCAGACAAGAGGAAGACACCGCATTGTTTTCTGTATACTGAGCAAAAGCACGGCACTGCAGTGGCATTTAAATTCATAGCTTCTTCCCTCTTGCCACTCTGAATACCTTTACCTCAGAGGTGCTTTCACACGGGTGATTCAACGAGGTGCACTGAAACACATCTGACAGGAGACCATTACAAGACTTAGGACAGAACAGACATAAATAATTCTGGTTTTCCACAGAAGTTAGAATTTCGACCAAATGAAAGTGGATAATGCAAACTCTGTAAAAACCAACGAGTTTATCAAAAACAAAACTTTGACAGTTTAGAGTTCTTTCTTGTGGTGCAGCAGAACTACACCCACGTGTTACGCTATGTACATACCTACACACAGTATTACAGACGTGTATCCATGAATGTACATACATGATGTAGATGGGATGACAAGCCCAACACCTTTCCGTGCATGGCCTCCAGGTATTTTATGAATACAACAAACTAGTCATTGACATTAAAGCTTTCTGTGCTGGGTGTTTGCCTCACACCAGTTTTGGTGCTGAAGATTTAGCTGCAACAATTTGGGGTTTTGTTTTGTTGTTTAGTTGTGGGGGTTTTTTAAGAGGGAAAACAAGGAGTAATGTTTTGCCACACAGGAAAAGAAGTCTTGCTCTGTTGTTTTGAGAAGCTTCAGTGCCTCTGTATTCAGCCTTGACATTTGACAGATAAACCAACCTCTGTGGTGTTGCTGAGACAACCTATGCAATTTTGGCCTAAATAATGGCATCTGGGAAAAAACCCCTTGCTTAGTTAGAGTTGTTGCATCCTCTTAAAACACGCTTAAAACTCCTTCACAGTGAGAAAGTTCCAGGCCATGCAGAAATGGGTCAAGTAGGAGATTTTCTGCATTTTGGGCACTGCCAGGTGGCTGGCATTGGGCACCACACCTCCAAGCAGAATGACTGCCTCTCATGTGCTTCAGAGACCACCAGTTGGCACCAGACTGTAAGAAGAAACAACGCCCACATCGACAGGATGGAAGGCAGTCTGAAAACAAGAGTCCTTCTGGCAGAGTTCCCATGTGCAACTTCTGTATATATTATACACACACATATATACATTCATATACAGTAAGCAGTCCAATAAATACATCACATCAGTTCTTTTGCCAATGCACTGATGTTTCTCTTACTTGTCTGAACCAGAACTTGCTCACAGAAATACTGTGGAGAGCTCATGTGACTCTAGGTTTAGCCCAGCCCCACCCCGCTCTGCCTTTGATGAGCCCAACATGCTGAATTCAAATATTAACTCAGTGAGAATTCAAACCAAGCATCGTTCAGGCACATGTCCCTCTGAAACCTATTAGCCACAACAGATTAACCCACAAAGACACAGTAAATGCCTTCCTGCCATCTCCACTACTGGAGCAGTTACACTTCTCTTTCAGCAATGTGGCTGACCAGACAATCACTCTGATCTACTGTCCTCTCCAGAAGAGTTCTGTGCCCATCCACACTGCCATGGACGTCTCTCGTCCAACTGTCGGATGTGCCCACAGGACTGTCTGCCATGGGGCTGTCTGTGCTGGCCAAGCTTCCCGACCGAGAGCGGTAAGGAGGAAGGTCTGGCTGATTGAGGGATTCAGATTCGGAACAATAAGGTGGTGGAGGAAGGTCAAACCAAGGTGGTCTGCTGTAAGACACACAACAGAGTAAGAAGTTACTGAGGACAGTGGGACAGAAGATAGTACATAGTATTCCAATTATGCAAACAGCAAACAGTATTTCTTAGCTTTTCAATTATGACACATAACAAGAGATCTCAGAACTGCCTAAATCATTCAGGTAATTTCAAAATATCCACACCACCATAGGGAAGCAAGGCTTCTGGCCAAGGGGCAACATGGTAATTACAACCTGTTTAACAATCCACATGCTGAGTTAGTTGGCTATGGACTTCCAACAAAGCTGGCTCAGAAAGACAGCTGTGCAAGAGGTAAAAAACTTTTCTGTTTAATATTTACACCAGAGAAAACACTTTAAAAGAAATAGCATTTAGTAGTGGATTTACACCTATAGATGGTGACGTGAACAGAAGAAAGCTCCAAGGAAACCTCCACTAAGTGACAGAGATTAATGGCTTACAGTCTACAAGTAGGTAACAAACTGAATTCTCCACACTGACAAATGACTTTGGCTGTCATGAGATCACATGCAGGGCAACTGCTAAGTAGGCACAGGCAAGATGAGTACTGCATTCAGGAAAACTGTTCTTGGTTCTGATGGCAAGCAAATAAAGGGACTGAAGGGTTGAGCAGATTGACAACAGGCCCTGGGAGCAATTAGCTCCAAAATTGCTGATGGTTTTATCAGCTCAGATGAGAAATGATTACAATCTGGACACCTGTTCATTTAGTTGTCCTTAATAATGAAAAGATACCATTATTATGAAAGTCAACACTAATGCAAGGCACCTGCAGCCAAAAGCAGCAGAGAATAGGAATTTACTATTATTCTTAAAACCCACAGTTTATACTAAAAATACCAACAGGGTGATTGTGAATAATCTGAATTGTTAAAGTTTGTAGCATGTCGTTTTTACGTAGAGGGGATGTCTGTTTACAAGTTTTGTTTGGAAAGACTTTACAGACAGAGGTTAAAATGAAGGTTAATTATCTACAAATAAAACCAGTGTCATAACTACATGACTACAAAAGCATCATAAACAAGCCACACCCATACCAGACTTCAAAGCACTTTCAGCTATTTAAATTAAGAAGATTTCTTTCCATTCCAGAGTTCTGTTCTTTTCTTCTCTTGGTAAAAGGAAAGCAGTGCAGAGCAGAAGAACGATACAATTTCTTTATACAAGAATTGAAGAACTCTCTCACCTTTATATACTTATTATAAATGAACAGGGCAATATTTTTTCAGTGCTATGACCTACAGCTTAGCTGGGTTTTTTTTTGCCGAAACTCCAAATTCAGTTTTGACATTTTGATTCCAGACTGGCACAGGATATCACTACTAGACAAGTGATACATTCTCCTGCCATTCTCCAAATCTCTACTACCAACATGTGCTAAGAGAACACAACTTGAGTTAGCCTCAAATCCATTTAATACTAGTAACAGTAAAGGGACCTGAGGACCGTGAATTTTTCATACAAAGAAGGACCTCACATCTACCTCAAATTTGACCCAATGCAGGTGACAGAAGTGCAACACTGGACTTCTGTCAAAAGCAGCAATAAATGGGGAGCAGCAGCACAGATTACCAGAGCTGCAACCAGCACAGCAACGCTTTGGTGAGCCCAGAATCAGCTCCTGTACATACCTTTGGTCGAGCACGGCCTCTGAATAGGACGGCGGGGAGTCCAGGTCCACTGGCCTGTGGTAGGGCTGGCTGGCCACGTACTGGATGCCGTTGTTGACGTTGTAGGTGACGCTGCAGTGGTGCGGGTGGTCGAGGACCACCAGGCGGGACAGCAGCACGGGGTGCTGCAGGCGGTGCACCGGCAGCGTCATCAGATTGTTGCGCTTGCGCTGGTGGTGCAGCACTAAGGCGAGAAAGGCCACCACGAGGACGAAAATGACAGAGCTGCCAATGATGGCGTAGGTAATACTCGGGTAGTAAAGCAGCTGATTTTCGGAGGTCACGTAATCTTGGCCGCTCCCTGCCTCTGCAAGACAAAAGGAAAAAGGAAGCCTGAGATTGGTTTCGATATAAAACTGCTTTTGGCCTATGCTGTGTCTTCTGCTAACACACTCTGTGACAGAAGAAAGTTTTCCTTTTTCCTTCAGATTGTGAAAAATGAGCTTATTAAAAGCACATGCATGCAAATTGGAGATTGGCAGAGTATCCCTCAGTCCACCCTCATCCGCAGTAACGGCAGCACATAAATTACTAGGGAGAGACGAGCCGAGAAAGAGGAAAACACATATCACAGTAGGAAGTATGAGCATTATCATGGGCATATCTCGCCCAGCCCTACCTAACAGTGGTAATTTTTGTTTCCAGAGGTGACACCCAGTTCCAAGCCATAACCACAGCACCCCAGCTGCACCTGGCAGAGCTCACTAGCATCAGACATGTAGAAGGCCCAATACTTACTGTTCTTTTTCTTACTTCACATTCCCCTGACACCATTTAAACCCCATGTTCACAAGGTCATGCAGCCATTGAGCAATATTTTTTTGGGCAGGAATTTCTTTTTCTGTGCAGCCTGTAATTCCTTACAGCCTCAAACTGGCTATTCTGACATTCATCTACCTCAAGAAAAATATGAGGCTGAGTAAAAACCAAACCAAACCAAACAAACAGAACCCCAAAGCCACACAATTACAAGAGCATGATCCATCCAAATTCTTAATTTCCTACTGCAGAGGACTGGCACAGTAAGTCTTAGCATATGTTTTTCCTTTCTTTTCCCTATCAAGCAAAACTGCTTTTTAGTCATTCAGAATTGCAACAGAGCCTCTAATACATTTCTCTAACAACAGATAACGAAATATACACTGACTGTGCCCAGCATAATGGAAGAGCTTTACTCAAGCACCCGTTGTTCTCATCAAGATGCTTTAGGTATCTCTCAGTATTTGACTGTGGTAGTTCACTTCCATGGTTAAACTCCAAACCACAATTTTCAGCATCACTAAAAATAGCTTCTGCATTTGTTAGTAAGACAATACAACATAAAATGGCTAATCCTTTAAACATCTCCATTTTAAAGCATAGATACTTTCATAAGAAGAGACGAGATGGGGAAAAAGACTGTACCAGAACAAAGAAAACATGATTTCTTCACTATGAGAGTAGTGAGGAACTGGAACAGGTTGCCCAGAGAAGCTGTGGATGCCCAATCCCTGGAAGTGTTCAAGGCCAGGCTGGACGGAGCTTTGAGGACCCTTTCCACAGGTCTAGTGGAAGGTGTCCCTGCTCACAGGGTTGGAACGCGATGGTCTTTACGGTCCATTGCAACCCAAACCATTCTGTGATTACTGGTCCTGCTCCCAACTATGAAAACTACCACTCAGATAGATTTGTTCTACTGATGATGCCACTAAAACCACAGACCAGAGCTTTGCAGGCCAGCCAAAAGCCACAGACTTTTCCTGATGCTTAGTGTCACACCTTAGTGTAACACCTCAGGGAGGATCTTTACTAACTTTATTTCTCCCTGCAACTGTGCTAGAGAAAGCAGAAATCACTGTTTCCAGTCAACATTATGTCTCTTGCTCACTCAGCAAAGTGAACCAAGTCTGCAGGAGGAATGTAAATGAAAGCAGAAGGAAGGAAAGGAATTGACATGCATTAGTAGCTTTAATTACAGCTCATCACATGTTACTCTGTCTCCTTTCATACACTCCCTAAATTCAACAGCTGAGAAATGAATTCATGTCACATACCATAGACAAGGGCCAGCACAGCGAGTATAATGACAAGCAGATCATTTTTATGCAAACATCAAGAAGTTTATTTGCAAGGACTGACCCATGGATGAATACTACTTCCTGCAGCAAGTGCAAGGAAGATAAATCTATTATGACATCCCAGTAAAATACCACAAGACTCTCATTCAACTGGCTCACTGGTTACAGTGCACTGGCATAAGGCTGCAAACAGGATGCCTTTGCAGACCTGATGAGACCTAATTAGTTACCACGGGGTCATTCTGCAGCAGCACAGTCCCTTCTCTGTATCATCTCCATTTTACTAAAAGGGAAGAAACATGAGAAGTGAATTATTCATCAACTTTTTCTCCAAACTTTTAAAGTTATCCACCTGTTTAGGATTGCATCCTACAAGAACCAGTTCTATAAATCCAAACAAGTTAACCAGACCGCTGAAGAAAAACTACTTTGTCAAAAGTCAGATGACAAAAGGCACCGCTACAGGACCTGATGACCAGCTTTAAGACAGTGTGAAACAAAACATCTCTTATTTGGTTTTATAATCCTTTTCACAGAACAACCATAGACATATTTTGCAGAGATTTGGGATAACTTTGCAGTTAACATGCTGTTTTGGAGATCTGGGATTACTGTGGCTAATGAAACATCATATATACTCAGCAGTAACTCGATTCCTGCTCAGGTGTTTAGATCTGTTACTTGTATTCCCATTTAGTTCACTTTCTCTCTGAAATGCAGAGCAATCGAAGGGCATGCCTACAGATCTGTGTAGAGGTCTCTGAGCCAGAAGCAGAGCCATTAGGGCGCTCTTTTAGCAGTGCTGTCTGGTGCAACCTTTGAACCAGCCAACACAGCAGTACTGCATTTGGCACTGGAATTAGAATCTCCATCAGTTCAGCTAATTCTAGCCCATGTGTCTCTAACATGAAGCTGCCCAGAGGAGTACAGATATATCTGTACAGATACATCTGTGAAGAGGAAAGAACCTGGTTCATTTGTCAAGTGCTCTTTCTTATGCCCCAGGCAGTGTTGAGGATTTGCATGGAGACACCCTCCCCATGCAAAGAATCCAGCTCCCTAAACATGCATAGTCTTTATACCTGTCCAGGAACAGACTGTACCTGAGATGGAGCTCTAACTAGGAAGATACAGCTGACATTGAAACTAAATTTTCTTTCACCACAGTAACAACCTTATTCTTGCCTTATAGGTGGGTTTTCCGGGCCAAGAAGATATAAGCTAAAGATCTCTCAGCAAACCATACTCACAAGTGAAGTCCAGTGGCATTTCACTTCTGCCGTGGTATGATTTATTCCATGAAAGACCAACCCATACCTAACCTCTCTTTTCTACCAAGGTCAATAAATCCAAACCTGCAAAAGATGAAAGTAACATTACCTGCGTTTATCAACACCGCGTGGCTTGCAGCCCAAAAGAGGTGAACTGCCGTTAATGGTCTTCCAAAATAATGCTTTGGCAACAAAACTGCTCTATGGCACAGCTAAAACAAAAGTAGCAGAACTGTGAGGCAGTTTTGCATCAGGAGACTTTTACATCAAGTTTTTGCTTTGTCTTCATATATACCTGATCATGTTGAAGTGAGTAACTTCTTAGAACTCCTTGATAACATTCTGGGGGTTTTTTGTAGAGCCTGGTGAATATTCAGATGTGGAAGGGAATGAGGGGTACTGAGCTGAGACTGCCTGATGAACCTCTAACCATTTTGCACATGATGTAAAAGGGAGAAGGTGAGATACAGAGAACACCTGAAAACTCTCAGCTGGACATGCATGACTACTTAAGGAAACAAAATCCATTACTATTTAGCTCTGCTCTAATAACTTTCAGCAAATGTTTACACATCACAGAAGTCATTGAAATGAATTTCTTGGTAATTCAGTTATCCTCTCACAGGAGAAGCAGGTTTTATCCAGGTAGGTTTAAAAGGTTCTGTCTGCTCTGCTACTAAGTGCAAATTCATGAAAAAGAGTGAGTGGGCAAGCAAATTTAATTTAAATTCATGGAGCATTTATTATTTTGTGCTTTTTCTTCCCCTGAAGAGATCAGTTTTCTATCAAGCCACATATAAACAGTTTATCAATGCCACTTATAGCCTATTAAACTCTAGTATCTGGGAAATGCTGAATTCACAGATTAGAGACTTTTGGAGTGTAAAAAGCCTTGTGAATAATTTAGGAAAACAACGATAAAGGAAACATAGCAGGCTGTGCTCAGAGGTCTATTTTATTGACTGTGAACAAATTTGCTGTCTCAAAGTTTAAAAAAGGATCTGAGAGTAACTGCATTAAGTCTGCCAGACATAGGGATGAGAGGCTATTATTTTATCTTTCACAATCCTCTGCTCAAGCCTGGCTTTTCACAGTTCATTGGAGAAAAAGCTTTTGAAATACATAATCTGAGCAGACATCTGTAGCCTTAATGAGCACGACTCACAGTCCATCTCCAACAAAGATGCTACTGTAACAACACAGTAACAGTAACACAGTAATTTAAATTCCAACTGGTTAAAGTGCAGAGCTGCAGCTTGGAAGGTTAAAGACAACAAAAATCAAATGTAGACAGGCAGAGCCTCTGCACATTATTTACTTTCCGTGTTTGGAGTTCTTAGGGCATCCAGCTAAGTCCCCTAGAACTCTTATTAAATTTCTCATCCTTGATGATTTTATGTCCTGCTAAAACAAATCTTATATAGGTTTTGTGCACTGAACTCTCAGAATACTCTTTATTCTAGTGATGCTTTTCTAACTGAGTTATCTTTTTTCCCTATTGCCCTTCTCAGTGTTACAAACAAGATCTCTCTCAGACTACACAGCACCTTGACCTCATGAAATCTCATGCTAGGTTACCATTGTTCCCCTCCTGAACAGCTTCACAGTTCCCATAGACACCAGAGACAAGGATTTGTTTTCAACTGCATTCAAAGCGTGTTTTTGCCCTGCTATGGCTCTCTCTGTTTCAGGCACAGGAGAGATATTCACTAATGGACGAGTTACACATACTAAACAGACCTTATCTGTGGGAATTGGCCAGAGGAATACAATATGATTACATCTTTCCTCAACAGGTACTTGGTAAATGGATAAGATTTCTGGGAAAGTACCAGGATGAAGTTCCTTCCAGCTATGTCTATAACAGTGATGGCTTCACAGATGAAGACAGACAACAGGTATCTGCACAGATGTCCTGGCTTCCAGTGGCACCGGGTTACCCTGTGTTTAACTCCCTGCTAATCACTGTCCCTTAATGCCCACAGACCAGAGCCACAGCAATCAGAACAGCCTTCAATCGAACAAGCTGGAGCAAAGGGTGGATCTATTCCCAACTCTTGAAGTTGCCCATCAGGTCATTTTTTCCACCTCTGCTTGGCTCCTTGCCCAGCTATCCCCACCTGAAAACTAGACAGCGATGTTCCTACATTCTCGGGACATTCTCCCAAGCTCTTTCATACTGACAAGAACTACATTTTCCTCAAAGGTCTAAGTGTTTCAAATGTCAATCGAAAGTCTATATACCACTGGATGCTCTGCCTTTACCTGTTCTTTCAGATGACTGAAAAGACAGTCATGACCTTGCCTGCATAGACAGAGTAGGACCTCTTGATATGAAGAACTTGTTAGCTGTACATATATATATATTTTTAAATCACTATTGGCATTAGTGTAACAACCTGAGCTCTGAGGAACGAAATAGGATTTCTATGTATAATGAACTTTAGAGGCTCTGAGCAAAACAGTGGTTATTGTTCCCAAGAACGTAAAGCTAAGCGTAAGACTTGGAGCTATATATAGTTACACAAGTAGCCAGAAAGACACAGATAAACCTCAGGACAGTAGCAGTCAGCAGAATTAGAAGCAGTGCCAGCACGTCTCATTCAGTGCATCAGAATGAGTGCATTACCCGTGCTTTCCTCCCCGGACTTATATCCTCATCCTGACCATGTGCTGCAAGAGCTGTGCTTTCAAGTCTTTGCAGCTGCTCTAAAAGAGCAGCTGAGTCAGCCTGAAAGATCAAGAGCCTCACCTCTCACATGCCATCCTTTTTTATCTTCTGCAGGGCAGGATAATTACTCCATGGACTTGACACACACACAAAGAAAAGAAAAGCAGCAAACTGAGCAAATAAGTAGAGAACTAAGAAATACTTAACAGTAGTCATGGCAACTAAAGTTCTAAAATTAACTTGGCAGCAATGTAAAAACCTGCAAAGCCAAAATCTGCCATAAAGCACAGAAACAAAAGGTCCAGACTTGGCAGCTGGAAGAAGCCCAAGGAGGAAATTAAAGCGTTACTCAAATGTAATTCAGGATTACTCCAGCATTGATCTATGCAGCACTTCCTGGACACGTGATAGGATAGTGGTGTACTTTGATTAAATCATAGCCAGTACAAAAACCAGGCCCAAAAGCATGGGTAGAACATTAAAAGGAAGAACTTTGTCCTAAAAATGTTCTCTAAATGAAGTGGTTCAGTTACTTCTCTTTGTCTCCTCTTTCTCCTTTGTAAATGGAGGGTCACCATTAAGGAGGCTACCACGAAATTGGTTACTACAGAGTTCTTGTAACGTTTTATGACCAGAAGATGCCACTCAAGAAGAGCTGGGGGCACTGAAAGCTTTAGGGGCTTGTGCTACTCTTGGCTCCTCCCAAGCAGAAAATTAAACCTGCTCTGCAGAAGGAAAATCTCAAACTGCATCCACCAGAAGGCTCTTTGGTAGACCAAGCTTATAAAGTAAATCATGAATGTGCTTCAAAGAAAGAAAAACAGTATTATCTTCATAGCATATACATAGTCTGGTGCTCTTGCCAAGACACATTGCAACTACACACCTCCCATGCTCTAGCTCCAGTTCTAGCAAGGTGCCTAAGTTGGAGATAACAGCCACTGATCCTGAAGCATAGCCTGCTCCTTCCCCCAATCTCCCAAGAGATATTCCAGTCTCGCCTGGTGCCAGTCACAAACAGTATTCCTCAACTGCATAAAAAGCCCAGGTTTAGGGTCTCTGGTTGCTGTGTAATCCCTTGCACACCATTCATGAGTAGTATAGGATAATCTTGAAAGTTAAAACAACAATGTTTTAATGGAAAAGTTAACAGAACTGTGAAATTCAAGAGCCAAGTGTACTCAGTCTCCAATATTAAAGAGTAATGGACATACACTAAAACACAAGAAGTTCCACCTCATCATGAGGAAGAATTCCTTCATGCTGAGGGTGGCAGAACACTGCAACAGACTGTCCTTGGAAATCGTGGCATCATCCCCTCTGGAGACATTCAAGAGGTCCCTTCCAACCAATGATTCTTTGATTCTGTAATACCAGATTCATCTTCACTTCTTTAACTAAAGCATACTATCTTCTACCAAATCCCCTTGGCAACACTGTCCTGTCTTCTGCAAAGGTTAATTGGAGCTCTGAGCCAGGTAAGAGCCTGGACATTGTATCAGCTCTCTGCCAGGACAAAGGCATGTCCTACCTTGATTAATTTTTAAAGGTCTTCAGTACAGTTCCAAGTCAAAAGTATGAAGGAAAAGAAATCTCGCACAGGCCATAGGTAGCTTTGCCTTCCCTATTCCAGTCTTGGCCCTAAGTGTTTAGAATCCAAGTTCCCATGACATATTCCATTAACATTCCTTGAAATCATGTGAATATCTAGAAGGCAGAAAAACCCACCAGATAAAAACAAAGAGTAAACCAATTAAAATGAAAATCTGTGGATGAAATGCTAGTGTTTTTATCATCTATCAACTCTGAAACTAAATTACACCCACTGCAAAACTGTTAGCAATTTATCTTGAGTGATGCCTGAAAAAATGCATGTTATTTCAACAGAATGTCTGGAAAAAGCTGAACGTGGGATGCTGTGCAGGACAGCTGAATTGCATTTTTGTAGTGTTTATTCTGGAGGCTGGCAAGAAGAGACGCACAGTGCTCAGCTAAAATGTGCACATTAACTTTT
>VYZQ01006569.1:2066-18219 GCA_013400655.1 Mystacornis crossleyi | reverse complement strand
GGGGGGGGGGGGCACCTCCTCAGTTTCACAGTTTTATATTTTATAACTCTGAAATTAAACAAAACAAAGGCCTCCTTCTCTTGATGAGCTGCACCTTTTAAAAGCAATTTGGTTTCCAGCCAAATGAAAATGCAAGGGTAGAATTTTTCAGGGTGGACATTCTTTCACTGCTATTCCTGTTGAAACAAAAAGAAAAATGCCCTTGAAAATCCCAACTGCTGGCTTCACTGAAAATATATAATTTTACCACCGACCTGCCAGGGATGGCTAATTTAGTGTAATTTATGCACAGAAAAAAATCCCTTGCTACTGCTATGAGGTGGAGAAGCTATCAGCCAGGTTGATAGTAGTTTTGTGGAAAAAGACACCTTTCACCTGCATAGCTGAAGTCAGCGCCTTGAACTTTAGTAACCACTGTTTATATTAACATGGGAAAAAGCTCTAAGGACATGTAATTTCCTAGTTCCCATACAAACTGTCCCCAATCTGCCCTTTACCATTCCTTAGACACTGTGATATTTGGGGAATCTATTTAAATAAAAATAATGAATACTGGTTGGTGCTTTGAGGTGGTTTTTCTGAAAATGGTGGCAACTGTGGAACGCGTATGTGTCTACCTTACTGATAAAGCTGCTACTGTGGTCTCTGTGACTGAATAAACAATTTATACATTCTGAAAGTTGATGGCTGCTGGAAGATGATTTATCAATCTTCTCTGCAGGTGTCTTCAAGTATAACAATTCTTGAGCTTGGACAGGAAAAAAAGTAAAAAGTGGGTTTAAAATTATTCAGATGGATGCTATTAAGGAACAGAAGTTGATTCTGAGTGGAAGAGAGGAAAACCTGTGTGGTATTTTGCCACTGGAGAATTGGTTTTGCTGCAGGTTTCTTCGCTGTTAAAAGAAGCAAACTAACCTGAAAATAATAATTTGAAAAATAAAATTTGGTCTACAGTAGAAGGATCCTGGACAGCTTTAGGCCAAAGAATTCTCCAGACTGGTGTTGAAACTCGCGTAGGAGAATACGTTATTTCTCTGGCTTTGGATCTTATACTTCTACATAGAATATTCTTAAAGCTAAGAGAAAGTCTTCAGATGCACTCCCTGCATTTGGATATCTAAATTGTATATTCAAGGTCATCTATATAGCTGGATCTCTTGGGTACCAAGAAAACTGGTGTTTGGGAAACCATCACTGTTAATGAGGACTTCATTGGAATGCACAATTTCAGTGAAAACTGAGTCCAGTGATGTGCTCGCATTTTTCTGCTAGAACACTCATCCTTATATAGATAATTTCCCAAATNAAAACAGCAGAAAACACGGCCTCGTAGTGAGATGAACTCTCTCCGCGGCGGCTGCAAGTCCCACTCCCTCCAAACGCCAGGAGAGCAATGAATCTCAAGCACTCTACCCCACCTCTTTTTTTCCAGTTCTAAATCTCCAGATGTCTCTTCTCCCCCACCTGAGAAGACGCCACCAAGACCAAAAAAAAAGGACAATTGGGCCCCTCCCTTGTGGCTGGCTAGGTCCTTTGTTTTTCTTAAGTACCCCAGCAATCGCCCCTTAACATGGGGAAAAAATTCCTTTGAGAGGAGAAAAGAACACATGCACACACAAAAAGAAAACCTTCTCAACCCCCAACAGCACTGAATTTTCCTTCAGCAAACAATTTATGTTCATGAAAAAAAATTGCTAATGTCAGCAGAATTGTGCAGGCATGTACTGGGTGCACATTTTTTGAGAAATTCCTAGGAACTGGCACATCCTAAATCTGTGGCTGTTCTAGAAGGCATCCAAATGGCTGCTGAGAAGGGCCAA
Source organism: Mystacornis crossleyi (assembly GCA_013400655.1). Classification (NCBI taxonomy): domain Eukaryota; kingdom Metazoa; phylum Chordata; class Aves; order Passeriformes; family Timaliidae; genus Mystacornis; species Mystacornis crossleyi. Next base: position 16,399 of record VYZQ01006569.1, on the reverse strand, counting down.
AGGCACAAGCAAATCAAATCTACAAGGCAGTGTGTATGCACATAGTTGCATTATGACCACTGTGAGCCTCAGTCTAATATTTAGAGTCTGCTCAGTGGCACTGAGGGCAGTGAGTTCTCAGTAGCTTTAGGGATCAGAGCCATGTTTTCTGAAGAAATATAGATTCCTGAAGATATCTTGTTAGATTTCAGGATAAGCAAAATCTCTGTGATGATGCAGTCTGATTTTCTTTGTTACCAGGGCCACAGAATTTCATTGAGGAGCTCCTGCAGTAACTGCAGCTATGTTACTGAGCTAGCTAAAGAATATGAAGAGAAATTGGGGCAGATAATTTGTTATTTTCTCCCTTCATAGAGTTCAAAAATAGGTTTTGCAAAAAAGCAATTGTGCCTCCTTCAATTATTGAGACTGCTGTAGTCAAGCCTTTTAATGAACAAATTTTGTAGAATTTAGGGTCTCTGAAGTGCAAAGCCACAACAGAGTGTGGCTCTTAATGTGCCATATGAGCATTATGTTGCTGGCTTTCTCTGTCAAAGCTGGCACGTATCAGAATGCAATAAAAAAAAAACCATTTCATTCAAAATTAAATGGCCACATCCAATTAAAGAAGAGACTGAAGTCTGAAACCATTGAAAGTTTCTTTCTGTTTTAGAGGAAATGTACCAATTGCTAATGGAAGTGTTACTCTAAACGATTGGCTACTAGTTAACTATTATGCGTTCTAGCAGGATTTGCGGTTGGATTTTTTTTTTTTGTCATTCCTCCTCCTCGGAAGATTTGGGGAAAAGAACAGAAAACTATTGAAAAGATTTCCTTAGTCTTTTACCTTTTGAATCAGTGTCATACTAACAAAAAGATGTTTTGAAGTCTTTAACCATTAATTGACTAACTGGTTTTCTTTAGACATAAAACTTGTCAAGGCCTTGATTGTTGTGAATCCATGGTGACAGATTCTGGCTGACTGCCTAAGTACAAGGTCTCTGAACACTAGGATAACACTTTCTGAAACAGTTGGGGCTTATCCCCCATAATGCCATTTAAACAAACTTAATTGACTAAAACTTTCACTTTTGTGCATTCTGTATAAGGTGCTATTTGTAAGAAGAGGCCTTTTAGGAATAGACCCTAAGTGACAAAATCTGACCTCTACCCAGCCTTAGATTTCTCAATTCTTGTTTATTTACACAAAATAAGCCAATATGAACTGCCTTAAAAATTCACTATAAGCAGAAAGCCTGTTATATACCATAATTTTTTTCTAGTGAATAACCTTAGAATGAGTCCAAATTGAGACTCTGTGAGCAGCATGAAATTCACATACTTCAGCAGTAAGACTAATTATTATTTTCAGATAAGTGCCTATATATTCCAGTCACTAGGCTTGTTCTATATGAAATGAATAAAAAGTTTCAGACAAAACTAAGACCTGCCTATTTTTTTTTCCACTTCTTGTTGTTGCAATGAAACTTTAGTAAAGAGACGCCCCTGGGATGATTTTCTTAAATTTTGAGTTCTGGGCACATGCAGAATTATACATCTATCTGTACAGGTTAGTGATTTTGATTTTCCACTCTTCTTTCACTGGCAAAGTCACTTGTGTTTGAATGGAAGCAGTATGTCATATTTAAATAATATACAGGAATGATAAAACTCTAACACTTTTTGCAGGGAACATGACAACTCTGGGATAACTGTTTTATCTCTAGGAAGTCTTCAAACATCACAAGCTAAAATTCTTAGCATCTCTAAGGCATTTTGATGGCCCACATGACATGAGTTGGTGACAGTAGTCTACTCTGTAGTTGTCAGGGCCCTCACAGCTCAAAAACTTCTCCTGTGGTCTCCCCCAGCTCCTCTGGAGCTTTCTCCTCTGAGGAAGCTCCAGAGTCCACAGGCTCTGGAGCTTCCTCAGTCCCTGCTTGGGCAGGACCATGGTCATGGGCCCCACTGATCCCAAGCCTGACCCATGGGCTGATGGCCTTGGCCTCACTTTGTCGCCACAAACCTGCTCAGAGGTCACGACCCCAGCTGCACTTACTGGGTCTGATCCTGACCTGCAGATAGACTGCCAGCTTGACCTTGGGTCTGCCTCATCACCTCAAACTTGTCTAATTGTCGGAACTCTTGGTTGAATATCAGCTGCTCTCTATGGTCCTGCCCTGCTTCCTCACTGGGACAGCCAGGACCCTGCCCTGGTGACATTGCCCTTGGTTCCCTATTCCCTGTCAGAGCAGCTGCCCTTGTTGCTTCCTGACAGTAGCGCAAAAGCTTTTATCTTATCAAAACAATACAGGTCAGAACCAAATGCCAGTCTTTACCCTGCGGTAGCCACAAGGTGATTTCCAGCGTTGGTGATTTTTGGGGGAATGTGGCAAGGGGGAAGTATAACTAAGAAGCCATTCAGTGAAGGGAGCTCCTGTTAACAGTGCACTTGTTTCGTGAGCAGGATTTCTGTCTCAATTATTTTCCTAGAATAGCCACAGAGCTTTAACATAAACATCCCATTTTCTTTTAATGTATCTTTGAAAAAATACTCCGAGAAAAGAGAATTTTAGCCTGAGCAGTTCTGTTATGAGCTAAAAATCACATGGCTGAGTTGGGACTTTGCTTTAACGGCCTCGTTTCACTACGAAGTCTAGATGCAACCTGGAATGGAGTGGAATAGTCATTTTCTTCTCTTGAGCTCATAGAGGTACTGCAAACCCAAGTCAAGCAGACATTATACAATAAGTGTGCCAGTTGTTCCTCCTAAGAGAATGCAACTATTATTAGAGGTTATGGTTAGTATGAAAATCTTTCAGATTTCAGGGGTTTTTAATATATTTATTTCTTAACTGACCTTGGTTTTGCTAGAAAAAAACCAAAAAAAAGCACCTACCCTCAAGTGTCAATTTTATTTAAAGACAATTTTTAATGAAAAAATGTTGTTCCAGTTTTCAATTCATGGAACATGTGTTCAGAAGTAAATTTTATATTTAAAAGTTTTGTGTTTATATACTGATACACAAAATCATATTTTTGCTATGCAGAATTTGGTTTTCTTGACTTCTGCATTTAGCTAAGCACTTTGCTGTTAGAAGGCAAACCCTGGTGATGTGGCAGTGGTTTGTGAAGCAGCTATAAATGTGGTATATCCACAGAGAATGTTTTTAAGATATCTGAAATAATAATTCTGAGACTGTGCCAGCTTTGTTAAGTCCATTATCACAATCAATAGCACTTGTATATGTGATATTTAAAAGGTATTATTTAATTATTATGCAGGTCTTATTTGACTGCAAAGGCACTGAGCACCTTTCATCATGAAGGTGCAGTGTCCTTAGGCCAACTCTTTAATTTATCAGGACAAGATGAGACTCTCTGAATAAGTGTGTCTTATCACTGTTTTACAGAATCAAGTCTACTGAGAGCATACAGCACAAGGCTTAACTGCAAAATTGCAGAGCAGTAAAAGAAAGTGTTTTTGAGGGAAAAGCATTGCTGCCAGTAATGCTAGGATGCTGAAATGTACAGTGATTTGGATTTTGATGTTCTGCATCCATACAGCTGGAAATTGGATGCAGGGTCAAAATTATGACTAAGAAAATGTTATGACTACTGGAAAGGTGAAAACATCTGCTACCACTGAAGAAAGGGTGTGTAATCCTTGCAGGGCTGTATGCCCCATCTCCACAATGAATGGTAACCTGTATGAAGGAATAATAAGGGAATGTATTGTGCTCTTGTAGCATACTGTTTATTTACTGGGGTTTTTTCCTAACATTATAAAATAGTTTGGACATTATGTAAGTTTTCTGGTATAACTTCATGACACTTCCTTTTTCCCCATGAACTTTAACCTTAACATATTTTAGAATTAAACCAATTTATTAATAATAAAGACGTATTGAAATACCAAGTAGTGTAATGAAAAACATTACAAGAATCCCTTCTGCCGGTAGTAAATGCCAAAGTTGAAAAGGTATGTGTTAAAGGAACATTAATAACTAGCAACACAGTCTCACTAGTAGAGGTAGTGGAGAGTTGAGTGGTTGCATGGGAATTGGTGAGAAGCAAGAATAGATGTTTGCTGCACAAGTTCATGGACTTGTTCCTCATCTGTCAATGGCCGTGCGTGTGAAGAACTGCCCACAGGTTCCCAGAGATGTTAGAGCCAGGTTCAGCCACTTGAGTTAGTGGGGCAGTAGGGTAATCCTCCTGCTACCATCAGTTCTGCTCAGTCATCTCAGCATCAGAGAAGAAAAGGGCTGCAATTTCATCCACATTTCCTCACTTCTCTCTTTCTCTTTTACACTTCTCAGTTTTTTGCCAAATGAGAGGTGCTGGTTCAATCTGCATTACAAGTCTTAAGGCATTTCTTGCCATAGGTCATCCAAGAAAAGTGTCCCTGTTGTTTCCCCATGTGCTCTACAGTAATTTGGGTGTTTGTCTCTACCTAAAGTACAAAGCCCCAACAAAGCAAGGAAAGAACAAGGGGGTTTTTATCCTTGAAAAGACAGAAAAAGTCCTTCTACTACTAAGCAGCTTGCAAGGCCAAAAGCTGATAATTTTATGTAATTAATATTTCTTTATTTCACCTCTGATCATTCACTTGTCCAAAAGCCAGTTTCCAGCCAGTTAACTAACTCATAGACAGACTAGTAATTATTGTAGATTTAAGACACCTAAACCCAAAATACTGTCAGACGTGACTATTGCACAAGAGGATCAGACTAAAAGCCTGACACATTACTGCTCTTTCAGATTAGCGAAGCCTTGGATGCAGGCTTCCCTCCATCATTCCTAAAATAATGCTAATCCCTATACCTAAGGTTTTGCAATTCTGTAGCTGGACAGCACCTATACTAAGAGGATTTTCCATTGCTGCTGTCTGCTTAGCAGGTCAGTTACAGGAGGGGACTCTACAGAAAAAGCCATGCTTGACCTGCACAGAATCTTCAGATGTTTTGACTTTTTCCTCTTTAAAAAATTCTCAAGCATTAACAATTAGTAATGGAGAAATATTAAAATTGTGTTTATATTTTACTAATGACATTATCTCCATTTTTCTGTTCTGAAAAGGGAAAGACCACTGGTGCAAGACACTAAGGACCTTCTTAATTTAAGATTTAATTTAACCCACTGTGACACAGCATAGATTATGCCATAAAGATAGCACCACTGAAACTACATTTAGCATATAGCAGCAAAGCAAAGTTATACAGTGGAAGTGTGTGACGTATATACACACTTGTACTATAATTCCAGCTTTGATTTTTTTAAATTTAAAAAAAAAATTTTAAAAATGTTTTAAAGTAATCAATTCAAGTATATCTAGAAATAATAAGCTGATTTTAAAAACATTGATTTGCAGCCATCTGGGCCCACTTCAACTCAGTGGGCTAGGGGTTATGATATAAGAGTGGTGCTGAGGAAGTAGAATGCCTTCTTCCCTCATGAAGTTAAGGTGTTTCATATTGTGATACACCATAATCAGTGATTCTGTGAGTCCCATTCCAGAAAACCCTCTAATGTATAGATCGATTGGTCTAGATTCCCTAGTTCTGCCTTGGACCGTTCCTTTTATGTCCTAAAATTCACAGTGCTGTTAAAGACTTTTCACTGCAACTTCCATGCTGATGGAGAGATGGAGGAAGGAGAGGGTAGGACATTCACAGTCCTTTTGACAGAGATAGGAAATAGATACATTTCAGAACTGCTTTGGTCTCTTTATCATGCAGGATTTGATACTGAAATTTTTAGTTCTTTCAAGCTAAAGACTAGTAATTTATTTTATCATATCTTTTGCAGTTTCTTTTGTATAGTACAAACTTTTGCAGACCACAGTTGTGGATATCCCTCCTGAAATGGCACTTTCTGCTCTATTCACACCAGAAGGCAATTGGAACTCGTGTGATTCTCCATCCTCCTAGCACTTCATAGAGACATCTGACCAGAGACTGCTGATGCACAGGCAGCTGGAATATGTGCTGTCTTATACAGAGAAGGAGTGTGGCAGCAAGTAAACAGAAGGGCCAGAAATCCTCACTCTAGGGAACTGTGGAACTGATACTGGAAGACTGTCAGGTCAGAATATCCCTAGAATGATAGGACATGAGTTCAAGCCACACATAAATCCAGATTTCAGAGTCTTGAGCTCACGTAAGACTCCGGATTACATGAAATTTGTAAGAAAAGTACAGGAAATCTACAGTGATCTCATGTATTTAAAACCTGTTCTCAGTCAAACTAAGACAAATGAGTTTCAACAGGAAAAAAACAAATCCTGGAAGGGATTCCCAGAATTTTGAATTAAGAAATTTTCAAAAATCCAAGTTTAAGAAATTACTTTACTTGAAAACTGTTTCAGGCTGTGGCAGGATCTGAATCTAATTGTCACAGCCCTAAAAAATTTTTCTACATATAGAAGCTTATCACATACATAATTACCTTATTCTAGTTTGTATTCTAGAATAAACATGTCTGCATGAGACTGTTATTCAGTATGAATGCTGCTTTTATTCTTGAATAATTCCATGTGCAGTCAAGCCCTCAGTCAAATCACCACAACTCTGTATGTAGATGAATTGTCAGTCTCTCTCTGCTTGCATTTACAGAAAATCTGTATCTCTTACTAAATGCAGCTGACAGATCTGAAAACATCACTTTTGTTTGTGGAGTAGGCATATCTCTTGCGAGCTCCCACCCTTATTAGCCTCCTATTTCTGTGTCCTTTGGAGGTGTTAAGAACTGTATATCCTTCATATTTTGTGTTCAATGTCATTAGCAAACTAATAGTTGCTTTGGAGAGAAGAAGTTTTTTCTTCCCTTGTTTTCCAAAAAAGCAAGAGGGTTTTTTGCCAAAAGGAAGAGTTTTTGAATGTGACAGTGCTCCATCAACTTTATATATGAGTCCAGGAGAAGAAAACTGAGTTGCTTTTCTTTGGGAAGGGGAAGGAAATAAATCTTTGTTCTAATTCAGTAAAAAACTCCTACATATTAGACCTTCTAACCATAAAGACTTTCTTTTCTTTATGCTTGTGTTTGTCACCTGCGTTTGCCTAATTCTGTCACGACTACTGTCTCAAAGCCTTAATAAAACATTAATGTCCAAGCCCCAGAACTTTCACTGTTACATTTCTATCATTTATCTCTGCTACTGATTTTAGCTCTGGTTACTTCTAAGAAAAGTAAAATAGCAAGCTATACATTTCAAGGAAGGGACAAGATTAATGAATGTATACAAATGGGACCTTGTCTTGGTTTGAGACAAAGTTGGAGGAAACCTTCTTTGCCCCATGTAAGGATTAAACCTGCTGCTCATGATGTAAAATATCAGTTGGAACTTTTAATATGTACTTAAAATAGTTCGTTTTCTACTTTGTGTAGTTCCTGTAGCTCCACTTTAATATTCTTCTCTAATACAGGTTTTAACAATTCAAGTACAGACTGAATGGCCTTATTAGCATCAATGAGTAAATCAGTGTAGCTTTTAATTCAGTTGCACCTAAAAGTTGTCACTATATGGCTACTTTCTAGCCCATAAGAAATTACCTGGTGCTGGCTGTTCACATGTTTAATGTGAACTCGTCCCAACTGTTGCAGAGAGCAGTTCCTGAAAAGCCCATGAAGGTAGATCAGTTTGGTTTTTTCTTTTCCCCTGGGTGTTTCCCCCAGCAGACTGGAAGGAAGAGATCAGTTCTGTTATTACTTTTACAGTTTACGTGCTATGGGCAGGAGTCTGCGTCCTTGTTTAATGTCACAGCAGACTGTAGATATCAGGCACTACACAAACATTCAGTGATAACATTTTTCAGAATCAGAAGCCACAGACCAGTTGGTTTTCTTACTGAGGAGATAATTCTAGAGTTCCAAAATAGGACCAGTGAACAGAGTTCTTAATTTTTGAGGTATGTTTTTGTTCTTTAAATATCATGAACCCCGAGTCACTGTCACCCCCGGGGGTTCTAGAAGGTTCCCTCGTGCCTCCCCTCAGCAGTGAGAGTCCAAAGGCACGTGAGGCATCAGCCAGGGCTTCTGGAGAAGGGGACGATGTGCACGTCCCCCTCCCCAGTCACTGGTGGGAGGAAACCCAGCCTGGATGCAGCCACTGCAGCTATCTCCCAGAACTTACAGCTGCCTCGCAGGAGTCAGCCCAGCTCCATCCCAGCACGGGGCGCTGAGTAACACTGACTGGGCAGCCTGAGAGAACCGGTGCGTTTTGACTTGCTCACCTGCGGGTGATCAGCCCTCGTCACAGCGGGCTCCGCGTCCCAAGGGCAGGCAGGAATGGCTGCCGGGGTGATGTGGTGCACGAAGCCGGCGTTTGGCTGCCGGGGAAGATGGAAGCGGCAGCCAGGCTGTCCTTGGAGAAAGAAGGGCCGTGAGGGGCAGGTGCTGCCCGGCCCTCGGCTCTCCCTGGCACCCGGGCCCTGCGCGGGGGCAGCAGCAGCAGCACCTGCCGGGACTGCGAGCAGGTCAGTGCCTCAGCTGAAATTCCATTAGTGTTTTCTGAGGAATGTTTGCCATCATGTTAACTTCTTTTGGAGATTTTTGAAGTATATATCAAGAAAAATCCCTTTACAAATCATCATCTACCTAAGTCTTCGTTGGTTCAAATGTTCTTTCTTCATAAAGATCTGTTTTCCTTTAAAACAACAGATTTGAATTTTTATATCGGAATAGCCTTTAGGTTATTATTTATGTATCTTGCAGTATGGTATTTTATTTTAAAGAATAATTCTTTTGGGGACATTTATTTTGTTCAAAAATTTAAAACTTGATGTGTTTGACTTGAGATTCTATGGGTTTTGTTAATAACTTGTTTTCCACAGGAAGGAGTAAGTTCTGTCATAATGGCTTTCCGCTTCAGAAGGGAATTCTGTAACTCTTTTAAGTATAATGTGGTTGTTTCTACATCGTTGTTTTGCAACTTTCTTCTGTTGTTAAATAACAAGCTAGGGCTTCTTGAGTGTGAGAAGGAAAAATAGACAGCTTTTTTACTATTGTTTACCTTGTCATTGGTATTATACAGTTCTTCAAGTTATAAAAATGATATTTAATCATGGTAGATTTAGTCCTATCTACCAACTCCTCCATTGTGCAAGGCTTTGGAACAGGACAGCACTTGCTGGGTTACTGAGTCCTCCTCTCCCTGCTGCAGCCGTCACATTGGATAATTTGTTTTTGAAGTGTGTTGTACTCTATCTTAAAAACACTTGTGTGGTTTGTTCCCGCTATTCCCAGAGGAGGGCTGTTACAGAACACGATTGCTTTACAATGTTGCTGGTGAACCATTTGCCGTTGGAACTGACTTGGGATAAAGTCAAAAACAATGAGCTACCACCATACACTTAAAAAAAATTCATGGCCAGCTAAAGTCCATTTGGATTCATGCCAAAATCCTCTTTTAAATTATTTATTTTTTCCTCTCAGCTTTGTAACTAAAAGTTAGACAGCAATCCTGTCCTCTCTCAGCTTTTGTTGTAGTAGACTAAATAAATCGAGCTTTTTAAATCTCATTTTATAAAATAAGCTTTCCATTGCCCTTTATCTACCTAGCAGTCCTCCTCTACCTGCTCTAATTCCAGTCAATCTATCGAATGCAGGTGGCTAGATTGAATGCAGTATTTCAGATGAGCTCTTCCCAGACCTTTACACAATGCTATTGCTTTTCCTTGGCTTTGTTGGAAGCTGCACCAGCTGCCATACAGGGGTGACTCACAATCGTATTTTAGCAGTCATCCTACTAATATTGAGGAATTATACCATTTATGTGTTTTTAGCACATAATACTGAAATTTGAGGTTTGTTTTTAAATCAAAGGAAGTTTAATGTGTTGTCATCTACTTTCAATAATCCTAGGTTATGTCTCTTAAATATTTTTATTTATTTTCTGTCCATTGTTGCTTTCAACTCGCTATTGTACAGTTTTGGCTATTACTGGAAGCAGGATGAAAAAATACCAATGTCAGACATCATATTTCAATTCTTATAATAGTCTTTATTTGGTTTGTGTCAGTTTTGTTTTGTTTAAGTTTGGTAGAAAGTCCTTGTTGCTGTTGTGGTCTCAAATCCTGGAGTTCTGAGTTGGAGTGGAGATTAACTAGACTCCTATAGTTCGGGACTACACCAGATTTGATTTTGTTTTCACTTCACCTGATTTTTATTCTCTAGTGTCATTCCTATCAGTTGTTTGTTTCCCTCTCACCCCATGCTCTGTATTGCCCTTCTCATTTAAATGAATACAACATATTGATTTGAGGTTGGAACATGCCTGTATTATCTTTACCGTATTAGTTTCTTTCTTTCACTTACATAACTGAAAAAATATCTGCATCTATTTTAATATCCTTTGCAAAGCCTAGGATATCTCCTCTCTTGGCACTTCTCACTCCACCCCATGCTTCTCAGTTAAGGACCAGTGAGTACACACAAGTGTTTTTGCCCATGTGTTCCTTTTGTTTCTCTTTCCACATCTAGCACTTCTTGGGGTGGTAGTGCATCCAGTCAGGCCTGGATTACCTTCTTCTGGGTTTCTTTTACTGTGTTTGGAATGTAAATTCTTGACTATTTAAACATTCTTTATATGAAGTATTAGTAAGACTTTGCTCCCTATTCAACCCATTAGCTCCACAGTCCAGCTGATGTAACTACACCAGAGAGTTTGACTTTCTGAAATTTAAACACTTAGAGACCCACTCACTGAGTTTGTTTTCCCATTTAACTTACACCGGTTTTGTCTCACTTGGTTCAGAGCTGGTTTCTGTAACTGGCTAATTTCCAGTATTCTCACTACTTCTCAGTAATATAGATATAATGTCTTGTCACCTCTCATTGTTCTGATGAGGATTTGATTAAGTGTATTGTACATTGCATCCAAAAATAACTGAATGTAACTGCTATAGATAACATTTACAGTCCATTTTGTCCTTAATTTTGTGGTGATAAACAAATGCCCTTAGCCACCACTCCAGAAAAAGAATAACTGTGTCATGCTGCACACAGTGGACCCAGACTTAGGGAATACCAGACTCCAAGGTAATGTTTCCCATGCTTTCCTATGCTGCAGTGAACCCTGCTAATAGTACCACCAGAGCTAGGCCAATGTTTTTTTTTTAACAGACTTGAGCACCTGTAGTTCAGCTTCTCTGAAAATCAATTTCTGAGCCTATAAAATGGATTAGTCTCTAGCCAATCTTTAACTGGCTTTTGAGTAGGTGTGCATATGTAACCCACTGCTCACTGTGCTATGCATCCCTCTCTGTGGCTGCATCTGGCCAACAGCGGATATGAATATGCTACAGCTGCTTGCTAGGATATTTAACTTGAGGTGTAAAAGTTTGTGAGTCAGCCCTGGAGGTCCCAGGTAATGAGCAAGATGGTGATTATTACACTTTCAGGATTGTATGTACTTTTATTCCTAAGGACAGCTTGTGATGTGGGTGTGGAGAGGATAATTTAATTCGGGGGGGGGAGGGGGTGGGAGAAAAAAAAGTGTTATGGGATTTAGAGCAGATAAAAGGAAACTATTACAAAATACATCAAAAGAGACTTCACAGAAATATGCCTGTCCTCATTTTAATGTCTGCAATACAAAAAAACCTGGGAAAATGTTGCACAAATGAGTTTACCATTTAATAGCTGATGAAATGACATGATTCTGCATGCAATAATTGTCTTCAAGATGGGCATGCACAACTCACTACATTATTCTTTTAGTACACAGGTTAGTCTGTAAACTAGTCTGCGTATCTGTGAATAGAAAAGCTGACTCAAATTACTTATGCAATAATTAATTTTATTGACTTGCTTCATCCAAGATCATTAGCTATCAGAACAGGTGTAGATATTTTCACAGGTGCTCTGCATAAACAACCAAACAAACTTGTAGAACCTTTCATGATCCTTTATTTTCTTACGAATATAGGAATTTAAGGGGTTTTTTAGTTAAGCTAAAAGTATTTTTCTATTATTTTCTTGGCAAAAGACCTGGACAAGACTCTTTGTTTGTAAATAACACATGAAAAGTAAAAATTCACGCATCTTGCCCATCACTGAAATGAAACAATTTCTTGAGTTAAAACATGAGATATGACTGGTAAGACAGATGTGCTGATTAAACTCCCCATGCTCTTATTATTTTGACAGGCACCAGTTCCAGGTTGACTGAGTGATACAATGGCTAAAACCTGCTCTTCTCTGTGTAGGTGTTCAGTGTTTTCTTTCTTACCTATTTGCATGGATGTACCTTGCATGGCCTCTTCAGATTTTAGCCTCCAAACCTTTTCATCACAGAGAAAAAACAAAAATTCCCATCGTTTGCATCAAGATATTCCCAAGCCCCTTCCCAAATTGTCATGAATTATACGACTGTGTTACATGTTCTTATGTTTGAAATTAGAATTTGTAAGCTTTAGGGCTTCTTTTGTCCCAGGAGAAATCCTACCTTTCTCAGAATTGATAGAAAACTTCTACTGATTTCAGGCTGACTAGAATTTCACATTACATTGTGGACTTAAGGCGTGTGCAAGTTTTAATAGCTTAAATGTATAAATGTAAATTGACACAATCCCATTAACCAGCAAACACAATTAACCATGTGGAACAGTGTTTATACAAGTTTAAGTGTTTTATTTAGAATAAATATTTTCTCCCTTACAGAGTTAGCTTTTTTTCATAACCTGTGACCTGGTTTATACACAGCTATGATGATTCACAAGTACCTTCTCTAACAGGGATTAAACTATACTGGTATAACTATCAGTAGGGGTAGAGTTAAGCAGTATTTTTGTTTACTTTAATAGTACCTACATGCAGATTATACCATTTTTACTCAGTTACTTTAGAAAGAGGTACATTAAAATAGTAGTTAAAGTGTTAACTGTTCATTGAGGAGGTAAGATCTGCTATAACACTTTCCCAGTTTATTTAACTCTAAAACAAGATTGTGGCACTATGAGTAGCCAGTTTTCTCAGAGAATTTGTCAGTACCTGTTTTGTAGATACATCAACAATCATTTGTTTCTCAACCAAATGACATAATTAAACTAGAAAAATTAGTTGCTGCATCTGGTCTAAATTCTTTTCTCAATCTTTTTATAAACCTGTTGATGTATGTAGGATATCTGCTTTTGATCAAACATAACATTTTACTCAAACTCCATGAAGTCAGCTTGAAGACCATAATTATAAATGTGATCAGCTGTCTTCATAAAATATTTGACACCTCTACTGAAATGTATTTAGCAGCTGATCCTTCTTAAATAAGTAAATAAAACCAAAACAAAAAAACCCCTCCATACTTATTTCTACTCATCTGTTTTATCTGGAACACATTCCTCAGGCCTGCTGGTGCAATATATGTTTTAAAAAATTGTAATCTTGCAAAAGAAGGGGAATTGGAAGGGGAAGTAGAAAAAAAATCTTATGAATGTTCTCAGACTCATGAGCTCAAGTATTTCATGATGGAAACTGGCTATAAGGCAATTATTTTTTCTTTAGAAGTTGACAAAATTAACTCTAATCTTGTTGTAAAAATATGTACGAACAAGTAAGATTTTGACTGGGTTTGTTTTGGTCTCCATTAGTGAGTTTCTGTGGTAGCAGGTTAGTGGGGATGGTCATCAGTGGTTCCATACAGGGTGGGACAAAGTAACAAAAATACAGGCCAAAGAGGAGAAACATTTTTACTTGCATAGCTGGGAACTCTATGACAAGAACCAGTTTTTCTTTGCTCTATAATCAGTGCATGCAGTGGGAAACCTTACGTTTTACTAAAGCCTTGTCAGGCAAAGCGCGCTGTCACCTAACATGCCATGGTGGTTTCTACTTTCTTTGAAAAAATGGTGACTCAAAGGTAACTATTCAGTTAGCTATTTATCTAATAACTTGGTGGCTACAAATTTGGATTTTTTCCTATTCCACTTGAGTAGAGTAAGAGACTCATCTCTTCTAATTACCATCTAGGGTGAAAAAGGTATGTTGCAAATGTTATCTCTTCTGTATGGAATATTTAAAGCTTTTTCTTGGGCAAAGAGAGTGGGTAGGAACGTGATTAGATCTGAGCACTGACAGGGACACCCGAGCTCTGGGCTTTGGTAAGCACCATAACCGTAGCCTTGTTAACCTTCTTCTCTTTCCTTCTGGCTCAGTGCACTTTTATGCCGAGTGAAATGCCTTCAAAGGAGAGAATGAAGATTTTTTTTTTTTGCCACATTAGAATAGCCAGTTGACTGAGGAACCCTAATAAGAAGTGAGGATTGTGGGTCTGAAATCTCTCAGATTAGGGAATTGATGAATATTCCTCTGCTTCAAGACAAGTACTTCAGGCATGGAGAAAGAATGCAGCAGAT
>VYZQ01006564.1:28979-40701 GCA_013400655.1 Mystacornis crossleyi | reverse complement strand
GCCCCGCTCCCCGGGGGCGCCCCGGCGGGCGCGGGCGCCGCGGTCCCCCCTCTCCCGCCTCATTTGCATGGCTCTTATTACGGCCGTGCCTCGCTCCGCCGCGCTGACACCGCCGGGCTGAGCGCGGAGTCGCCTCCAGCGGGAAGCGCACTTCCGTTATCTGCGCGCCCGCGCCCCCTCCTCAGCTCGCTCTCTCTGGATGTTTAAGGCGAGGATGAACAAACAGATCCAGCCCGAGCGCAAAGTGTCGGTGGTGGCCCCCTTGCCGGACCGCGCGGGGCCGCCGCCGCCGCCGAAGAAGGACGTGGAGCTGATCCTGGTGAAGGAGCACAACGGGGTGCAGTACACCAGCAGCAGCCTCCTGCCCGCCGCCCCCGCGCCGCGCTACGGCACCCAGGACAGGGAGACCTGGGGCAAGAAAATCGACTTCCTCCTCTCCGTCATCGGCTTCGCCGTGGACCTGGCCAACGTCTGGAGATTTCCATACCTCTGCTACAAAAATGGAGGGGGTAAGAGCACCGCTTGCGAGGTCTTTTTCCCCGGCCCCACACCCCCAAGCCGCACCGCCGCGAGGGCGGCATCCCCCTGTTCTTCGCGGAGTTTCTGGGGGAAAGCCGGGAGCCGGGTCTCTCCCCGCCGGTGCCCGGGCGCGGTGCCGGATGGCGAAGGGAGGAGCGGCGGCACCGCCGCGCTGCCCCGGGGCTCCCCGCTCCTCCCGTCGCCTCCCGGGCAGCGGGGACCCGCCGCGGCCCCCAGAGCGCCCTGGGCACCGCTCAGCCCCTTCCCGGGAACGATTGCTCGCACACTCCTCGAAGTTTAACTTAGTTTTTGAGTACAGGCGTATTTGCCTTCTGCTGCCACTCCGGGCTGCTCAACACTTTATTTCGTTCGCAAAAAATAGCACCAAGAGGGGAGGAAAAAAAAAAAAAACAAACCAAAAACTCACAAGGAGAAAAAGAACANACATTCGATTGAGTTTGGTACCTCCAAAACTTCTGAGAGGAGTCAGAAAACCTCTCTGCTCACCACCCAGACAGACTGAAGAAAGTAGTTAGTACTGAAAAATAACCTCCACCTTTATTTCGTTATGCCCAAAAATAGTCCTAGCCACTCACACCACAGCAGCACAATGCATCATGAACCCAGCAGGCTCCCGCCGTGTCAGGTGCAGGTGTGGCAGCAGCATCATTCATACCACTCAGGACAGATGCACCATTGCCATATCTCCGTGTCATCTGGCAATTTTTAGGAAAATAGATATATTCCTCTATCTCACACTGCACAAGGTGACACTGAGAGTGCCTGAACCCTTTTCTGTTGTAATTTAGGTCACTTAATTTCCTAACCTGCTTCCTTCATCATTTTCTGCCAGCTCAGGCACAGAAGGTAACAGTCTGCAACTCTTGCATTTTCTTTAGCCACCATGTATTATCTTATGTCAGTTCAGCTAGAAAAAACTGGGTCTTCATTAGCATCTTCTGATTCAAATACTTCCAAATGGCAGTGAAGAAAAAGCCAACAGCTACAAGAGGCACATTTCAGTGAAAAGTTTGCAGTAATTCTTCAATATCATCAAAGTAAAATCAGACCTTTACAAGCAAAGGTAGAGAGGCCCTTTTCTACCAAAGTCTATAGAATGACGGACAACTGTTTACCGATACAAAAATCACCATGGTATCTTAAAAATTTTCCATCCATTGCCTCTCATGTTGGACATACATATCAGTAGTAGTCAGTAGAAACCCTTTTAAGAGATTAAGGCTCTGAGTTTCAAGCCAGCTCAGTCCCTTCTTTCTTTCAAACTGTGTTTGGGAGCTTGTTTGCTTTTTGAGTAAATTTTCCTACAAGACCAAAAAAACATGAGACAAAAGGCAGAGCTGTGGGATATCGCTGGATTTTGTCGAAACCTTTTCATTCCTAAATCTCAGATATTCTTAAATATCTCACACACCACCACCACCACCACCATCCCCTATTGCATGAGGGAACCTTTCTAGCACTAATTTAACTTTTGCTGCCTCAGAAGGATAACACAACGGGTTTCATATAATTGCTATGTATCCCCATGCAGAAGTTGGTACGTGGATATAGACATGGGGAAAAACTTAACTTCACTATCTTAGTAGTTTTTCTGGACTGCTGAGGGAATTAAAGGGATGAAATCAGAAGTTGGTTTTATACCTGTATAGCATGTTCAGACTTAACCTATAAAAAAAATTTACAGGATGCTCATAATAGGATAATAGTTTGCTTTTTGGTATTTATAAGGAACTGCTAGGTAAAGAAAAACCAACAGAACAGATGAAACTTGAATTGGATAGTATGTATAAAGTAAAGCAGAGGAAGGGAAAAGGTTTCCTTTCCTCTTCCTCCTGCAGTTTCTCTTTATTCTGAAAGCCTCAGCAATTACTCAGCCTCAGTGATTTAAGTAGCACTGACTTTGGACAGTCAAACGTGTGGGTTATGAAGAAGTTATCAACAGACTGATACAAGATACTCAGTGAAATGGAAGCACGTTGCAATGTCCTAAGTCCTGGGTCAGCATAGCTTGTGCTACCTAACAAAAAGAAATTCTACTATCCTACCAAAAGCTACACCCACAAAGGTTCTACAAATGTTTTTAGAAGCTGAGCAACAACATCAAGGGCATGGAAGTGGAAGAAAATGGCATCTTCCCTTACATTTAAAAAAAAAGTTAGGTGGTTGACATATGGACTATGTCCTAAAGCTAACTATGATTGATTCAAGATGCCTGCAGACACACTAAGGGCCTTTCTATGTTTGTAAAAGTAGGTGGCTCTCAAGAAAGCATGGAAACTTACAAGAACTGAGAAGGAAAGTATAAATACATACTGTATTCCCCCATTCAAAGTTGAATTTTACATGGACATGGATGTGTATACACCCCCTTCTTTTTACTAGCCAAGTCCTGGAGTTACTTTCTTTGATAAACTCTAGGGAAATTTTCTAGAAAAAAACAGACATAGAGACTTTTGGGTTAGATCTGGAAGTTCCACTTATACAAAACTCTGAGAGTTTACTTTAGTGAGTTTTACTTACACAAGGCATACACCACCCAGTGGCAGCTATACAGACTTTTCTTGTTAGATAACTTCGGAGACAGTGGTGGTAACAAAAAGGAACACTTATATTTTAACAAGCTCCCAGTAAAAAAAAGCTAGAGAGTAAGAAGCATCCAGCAGAATAAAACACTGAATGAATAGCCAGAAACATCTGTGTTTTGGGAGCAGCCTGCTGAGAGACCCCAATGGGACTTCTGCACAAAGATAGATGGCAGAATGTAACCCTTCCGTAAACAACTGTAATTTTTGGAATCATTCTTCTGCTATTAAAAAAAATCCCCGGTCTTTAGTAAGATCTAAAAATCTAGAGCATTTATTTTACTATATCAGTTACCTACTTTCATAGGACTTGCCTGCCTTACAAGAGCAGAGACAGATCCATGGCTGTATTGTAATATGAAACGGGCCACAGAAAGCTCACAGGACAGTTTAGTATGAACAGACTGGAGGAGTTCTTGCCCTCACTGACTTCTTGGAAGCAGGATATGTCCACTGTGTGCTCTAAAGTATTTATCAGGTGATAGGGTAGGCTCTGTACAGATGGGAAAAATCTGCAAGCTCCCATTAAATAGATATGGCAACACTCCAAAAGGGGGAATTCTCAAACATCACCTTGTCAGTTCAGCTGATCAAAACAGACCACAACTTACGTGTATTTGACCGCTGCTCACAGCACAAAGGAAAAGCACTGTTTGCAGCAAATGGAATACTTTCTGTGCAGTGCATTTGTGAGAGTTGCAAGGAGCAGGGTTTGTCACTGGAGAAATCATCAACTACAGTCACTTCTATTGGCTAATCTTAAAAGAGCTATATCCTCATTACAACTTATTTCTGGCAAGAGCACTTTTTTTTAAATTTTATCTTTATGAAAAAGATTCCCCAGCTCTCTGCTCTCTGCAAGTGATCAATATCAATGTACTCCAAAGAATTCTTTACAACACAACCAACCTTTTAATTGCTCGCCAGCTCTACAAGAGGCTATGGTGAATTAAAGAAGAAGACTACTATTAAAATTATACTCTCATCAACTTAGGGAAAGATTTACCCTGATATTTGGATTACATCTAAAATTTTACTGATGCCAAATGAAGTTGAGTAATGCCTACTATGATTAACTGATGTGCTCACAGTGGGGGAGGATGATGCTCAGTCTTAGTTAACATGCTATTGTAGTTTTTGTACAAGACACTTTCAGTATTAATGTTCATTTTTGTTTCCTGTTCCTGCATAGTCATAGGCAGAATTAATATTTCCCACTGAAATTTGGGGAAAAAGAATTTACCAACATAAAGTACTTCTTTTGTGAGCCAAAGTATTTGCAAGGTCAGTCATGTTCAGACTACTCATTAGGAAGCATGTAATTGTCGGATTAGTCACTGGAGACTTACTGTATCATAAGAATCAGATTAAGTTTTTAATGGATTTAAGAATAGTGGCAGGTAAATATTTTAACAGTACTCTAGCTATCATAATACACACTTTTAATGTCCCCTGCAGCATTATTTTTAAGTGTTTTTAGACCACAGTATTTCCAGAAGAAATTGTTTGCTTCAACAGTTTGCCAGCAATCAACACACTTCAGAAGTATCTTACAGTTTATCCTAATGCTCCCTGTCCTAGCCATAGTTCCATAAGCTGTAATGCAGGACCGAACAATCCACAGCACAGGTACCAAAGACAGCATAAACCAGATCCAAATATCACCGAACAGGCCCAGCACAAAGTCAGGAGCCAAGAGCTGTCACGCATCGAGAATGACACCGTGGAGCTGTCACGTCCCACGGAGCTGCGAGCCTGGCCACTGCGCCGCTTCACCGAGAGCAAACTCTGCTGCTGGCAGCACCACCTTGCCTTTCTACTACACTCTGCCTCCTCAGTTTTGCAAAGTGTCTGCCACCAAATTTAATCACTATTTTGGGGAAGAATATAACCTGGCACTTTATAGTTCAAAGGTGGATGACCTTTGCCTTACAATACCAGAGTTTATATTTCAAAATAGCATTGATGATGATAATAATATATCAACTTTGAAGTAATCTCACTGCAAAGCCTACGCCAAGAGTTTGACTCATCAGTCAATCAAAGCTCAGATGCAAATCTAGTGATTATGGTTTCCTAAAAAGGGGTTTTCGATTCCCATTAGCACATCAAACCACTGACCTCAGACAGGTCGAACTGCTATGCTGATCTCCTCGCTACGGCCATGAGCTCTGGGTGCGCGGCCGCAGTGTGACATTAGGGACACTGCTCAGCTGTGTGGTGTGGCAGTACCCCCTTTGCCAGGGCCAGAGTCCATGTCCAGCTCACAGCTGCTCTCTCCCCTTTTCCACTTCATCTATTCTCTTTCCCTTCCTTGATCAGCCACTAATCACCTGGTGCATGTAGGGCACGGGTTCACCCAGGCTCTTCAGCACTGGAGCTCACATGCCAGTTGCTTCTCTGAAATTCCCTGTTCTGCTCTACATGTCTTGTTGGCTCCAAAAATAAATCTTCAAAACAGGAATGTCTGCAGGATTGTAAGCTACTGCATCATACAGCTAGTACATACGAAGTATTAAGAATAGCTGGGAGGGAAGAACTTCATCTCTCACCCAAATCTTTCATCTGTTGTAAAGTTCTTGTTTCTGACTCTGAGCTATAATACCATGAAATAGTGTATAAGTGGCACACTGTATAGACTTTCAGCTAAATACCTGCCTGTGCAGAGAAGTTATTTGTCCCTGAACAATTCTAGTCACTCTTAGCTTGAGAATTTTACAAAGGCTAGAGATGCGCCAGCACAGAAAGGTTCTAGACAAGATCCATAGCATTTAGCTTGATGATTCACCTTAAGAGGACCATCCCGTGGCTGACGCAGGGCAAGTATTCGGAACTGATCTAAGGGGTGCTCCAATCAATTACCAAAACTGATTTTCCATCTGTACTGACAATAAAGGGCTGGTGTGAACCAGCTGACAAAAGCAAAGATACATCTTTCCAAGTACAGTGGATGCATATTTTGATTACCACTTGAAGTACTTCATTCTAAACTAAGAGGCAGAGAAGACATCAAGTACTAAACTTAGTCCTGTTTTTTAAAATCTAAAATCACTACTTAGGGTCTTCCCATCCCCTGCCTCCCCTCCAAGCCCTCTTCATTCCTGTACACCCTTCTCAATTCTGCCAAGGAATGGAAGTACTGAAATACCCCTAGTAAGCCATTCCTGCACGAGTGAATTCTGCAAGTCACATCAGGAAGCCCTCAAAGCTCATATTAACTCCGATTAAAACAAACACAGGACTTTCTTACAGTTTGACATGGGGTCCTGGGTTTGGATACTCATTCAAGCTGAAATAGCTGACACATAAGTTTCATGTGTCTGCTTTCTCACTCATGTTGTTTTAAATCCTGGGAACAATGGAAAATAGAAAGGCCAGCTTAGGAGTGTAGCAGCCAACAGCCGTTCTTTCCTGAAGAAACCATAATCTCTCTAAGGAGACTGAGCCATGGTCTACATGGTTTGGGAGCAGAATTTCCCATTCATCTTTAGACAAAATACCACAAACCTGTCAGTTTAGTGATTATGTGAATGCAGCTCCAGCAATCTAAAGATGCTATTTCCAGACAGATACTTCCTCCCCGTGCTTAGACCAGTACGAAGCAGAATGTTAGTACAACTACTTACACATAAGATCAGGAGGAACATACAGCTTTAGTGAGAGTTTAGATATGCTGTGAGGGGAATGACGGATTAAATAAGTCCATAAATTACTGAACTTCTTGCTGTGTATTAAAATGGAAATGAATGGTTTAAAGAATTTCAAGCAGTTCTGAGAAGTAACATCAAATAGCCCACATCTTCATATTTGCTGTGTCTGATGGTAAGCACATCAGCAACTCCCTGTTGTAAAGCCTTTGTCCCAGTTTAACCAATTGATTAAATATTTAAAAACTGTAGTATGGTTCTCTGATATCAGTCTGCACTGTAATCTCCACAGAATTTGCATACATTGCAGTTATTACATGTAGTTATTAGATGATTTTGTACCTAACTGCTCCCAATATTATTACAAAATAGTAAACTAGAACCAAATAAATTCTACACTTGGAGATATAGTTATACTAAAATAATGTAATTCAGAAGTCAAGAGACAAATTTAAATGATGTGTCTTTGTAAAAAAGTTCTGGGTCTTTCACTACTACCTTTGATGGAAAGGTTTCATCCTAATTGTTCAGATCTTACATAATGGTGCAAAGTCAGAATAGTTTCAAATGAAAGGCTTTATTGACATTCAAAACTTGATTTCCTAAAGCTGGGTATCTGAGTCCTTCAGGAAATCAGCACTGAAAGTGCCTGGATCCCCAGTACTGATGAATAATTCCTGTTCTCATGGAAATTCTGGGTAACTGTAGTATAATTCAGCATCTTAACTTCTGTATAGATTCAACATACTTAATTTTAGCCACAGAGTTTTGAAACCTTTAATCCATAAAGAAGGGGAAAGGAGGTGGGAGGAATGGAAGGAAAACAGTTAATTTCCTTGCCTTGTGACATATTCTTCAAGAAAACCATAGGAAAGAACCTCTACGCTACTTATCAAAACTATCCTTTGTTTTATTTTCACTCTTCCTTCTCCTTTCCCCTATTCTCTATTCAAACAAGTTTTGCAATCTTTCCTGAAGCATGACAAGGGTGACAGCACAGAACGGTACTTTGGGAACCAGGGTCTACCATTCAGAAGCAGAAACTGTCAGCAGGGAAGTCTGGCTGTGTAAGCCACATCCTTCTCTACACTCTTACTCATCCAAAGCACACTACCAACTTTCCAGACAGAATTGTGTGATAACATATTGCTAAGCAAAATTCAGGCAGGACTGGGCAGGCAGTTGTCTGCTGCCAGTCCATAAATGTTTTTTTACAATGAGCATTCTGACTGCTGGTATGTAGTAAGACAAGCTGCCCTTATTATACAATAAGTCTTTTTATAGAAGATGGTAATTTTTCCAGTGCTCCTACTCCTTAAGGCTTTATGAACACAACCACTCACTTCCAAAAGCACAAGTGATTGCAGAAGCTGTGTTCTTAATGTAGATATTAACTGATGGCTACAGTTTGGCTATCATAATTGTCTAAGAATATATGCTAAGTGTCCAAAACAGGATCCAACCCTCCTAGGCTGGTGATGTTAGACTACACAAGCATAAAGCCTTGCTTGGAATGCTTTGTTATAAACTGCTTCCCTAGAACATCAAAACTCAGCATCAGAAGAGCAGTACTGGTTTGATCCCACCCCACTGAAGTACACAGGAATTGTGATTTCAACAGCAGAAGACTATCACTCCTTTGCAGTCTTTATTTTAGAGCTGGAGAAAGTTACTGCATGATTTCCAAGAACTGGGTGTCCTGTCTTGCTACAGCACTCTTGCTAGTTTGAGAAACAGCTTTTGTGGCATTGATGTAGAGGAAGGATTGTGGCTGGGCAACTGCAGAGCATTCATCTTTACTGAAGACTGCAGGACTGTGGGAATGAGCTGATTTTCTGGCCCAACAGCAGCATGGAAGAATGCACTCTCTGCAATTGCTTTGCTGACCATCCAAATCAGTGTTTCCTTGGGCCCAGTGTATGTACTGAAAAAAGTGGCTCAGTATTGTGCATCTTGCTTTTTTCTAGCTACTTTTATTTTATTCTGCACCTCCTGAACTATGTGGGTATGTGTGTACAGCACCCCTCTCTTCACTGATATTTTCGTTTCTATTTTTCTCTTCTGTAATGAAAGTCTTCTTGCAGTGTCTGTCCTGAAGCATGCCAAAGGTGACAGCACATTACTTTCCCTTAAGATCCATATCTCAAGGGAAAGTATGATACTGATTCCAGTCAAATTCCAGTTAAATAAAAAAAAGGGAAGAGGCTGGACTTTTTCTGGCACAGCACTACCAGAGAGCAGAATAACGGGAAGTGTTTTTCAGACCACAAGGTGGAGCAGTAGATCCTCACAGGTCTTGGGAGATCCCAACCTGGTAATTAATGCCACAACATTTATAGGAAAAAGTAATTTCAGGGTGGCTGATTGCTTTTAAATACAGAGCTGCCCAGTAATAACAAAGATCGTTCCCAAGCAGACTATTCTTGGATTTCCCAATTTATTTTATTTATTAGGATATTGTAGGAGTGGCAGTTTCTAGCAGAGCCTAATTCATGTGTAGGACCTCACTTACGAGCATGACCACAAGGACAGCAAGGACACAATCCATTGATAAGAAGAGGTTACCCCTGAACACACCTTTCTTAAACAGAGTGCAACAATAAAACGAAGATACAGTCTCCTCCCCCCAAGGATAGATACAGGAGGAAACAATTTCTCAAATGCTAAATTTAGAAGGTGCTCCAAATACCCTCAAAAGATTCGCCTTTGAAAAAAAACCAAGCTCCACGCTGACTTTCACAGGTACATTCTACATCTGAAAGATTTTTTTTTTGTTCTTCAATGTTAATGTAACCCACATTTCAGGAGGTCTCAGCACCTTTCCTTCCTGGCAGGGAAATCATTATTTCACAACGCAGTAATTTCACAACTAAGTATATTGGACTTAATATGATATTAGAACGTTCAAGACCAAATGTTACCAAAACATCAAGTTCACAGCTTAGAAGCCGCCCTCAAGAGCATGTCTGGTACGTGACTCTTCAGCAGCATGCAGGGCTGTATCTGCCTCCTGATGTGCAGTAAAACTGATGCTTGAAGGAAGCTCCCACCCTCAAACTGAGGGGAGATTAGAGCTATACACAGGCATCTTAGTTCGACAGTTTATCACAAAACTAAGGAATAGTTTGTGCTGGGCAGTGCTTTGTCTCCTTTCAGAAGAGAAATTCAGATGTGTAAATGGGATTATGAGACAGGTGTTGGTGAGATCAAAGACTGTCCTGTACCTTGTTTTGGGGAAGAGTTTGATCATTTGCGTCTTTTCTGCAGTTTGTTTCTCATGTATGTATGGCTCTACAGCCTCAGTTAAAATCAATAGATTCGTAAACCACATGGGAGAAATCCTGACCTAGCTGAAGTCAATGGGTGATTTTTTTCCATTGACGTCACCAGAGCCAGGATCTAAACCCAAATAACAGACTTCTCTCTCTTAAGGACTCCGAAGTAGACAGAATTTCCAGACTAAGAATCATGTGAGAAGAAAAACAGAGTAAAGTAATAAAAAACTATTCAGACTAAACTGATATAGAAGACTTCCTCTGAGCAGTAACTGATCTTCACTTAGTACAATAGCTCAGTACTTTAGCTCATAAGCAAACTGTCAGGATTACATACGTGATGGTCATTATTACACAAAGTAGATTTACTCTCTGAGAGTTAGACTATGACCTCAGCATTCTCCTGTGTCGGGCTCAAGCAATAAAAAAAAGTACTATTTTAAGAAGTGACTTTTACTCTCACAGTTTCATAGGGAAAAATGATTAGGCAGAAATCTCCTTCTAGCTTTCAAGGCTGAAGAGAAAAGCTGGGAAAGTACAAAGTAAATTCAAAACTAAAAGCAAGCAGGCAAATAAAAGGCTTGTAGTAGAAGATCATACATTTCAAAATATTCTGGGACCTACTCCATGGTTTTTGAACTTTTGAAATTGGTGGTTATAGGAATACAGCTGGTATAAGTTACTCTCTTAATTCTACCCTAAAAGCAAGAGGCAAAAACCAGTTACCAAGCTCTTCCTAAACAGCCAGTTAATCTTCCATGGACTCATACAGAAGCTGATGACAAAATCACTGTCTCTAACTCTAAATTAAGAAATTTTGATGTCTTCAAGATCACCTATATTTTTCTCTCTAAATACCATTTTACAGTCACGTTTATGTGTATTATGTGTTTAAAGCTATTTAGAAATACCAAAAAAACCCCCACTGTGTGACAAGTTGAAAACACTGGACTTAGCCACACTGATTTATCATAAGGTCTGAGTAATCAGTGAACAAAACTGCCCCACAATCTGCCCAAGCAAAAGTTTGCACTGTGATGTAACATGAAGGATTTTGCTTCAAACTGTTAATAGCCCTCTGCTTCATCTTGGCAGAGAGCTATGATGGGCCCTGGGGTAATTTTCACATTCTTCCACGCCATTTCAAGCTAGGAGGCCCTGTGCAGAATGGCAGTGACAAAGCATGTACTGGACAGCTTGGACTGAGGGCACAATTACATTGCTTGAAGCCTATTAGGAAAGCAGTCCGCCAAGAACAAACATAAGGCTCAAGTTGCAAACTTAAATAAAAACTTTCATCTTATCAGTTCCCATAGAAGAAGCTGAGTAGTTGGAGGACAGAAAATGAAAGAAAGGTGTTGCTGGCTGGTAAAGGTAGATTTGTGCAGCACTGTGATTTCATGTTGGTATAAATGAGACTCAGTTTAGCCCTTCGAGCAAAATGATGTCAAGAGAAAGTTCTTACAGTCCTCCTGCTGCAGAAGTTTCACTTTGTGCTCACAATGCCCACATTCTCAGAGACCCCACCTAATGGCGGGCACACAATATTACCGGCACTACCCTGTGCCAAACACAGATTTTTTTCAAAAGGAAAAGTTTTCTGTGAAAAATGCTGTGACAGTTTTTGTAAAATTCTTGTGTTCCGTGTTAACAGAAAGGTGCAAAGTAAGGAAGCCAC